>ML826553.1:105661-125451 GCA_009831015.1 Picea engelmannii
TTACACTCACCCATGCCATTATGACCCTTATCACGACAAGATTGCGCAATGGCTGGAGGATTCGTACAACAAGAATATCCAAGGAAATGGTAAGATCATGCTTACTTTGTTTTTAGATGATGATTATGAAGGTAATTGTGATACGTTCCTGCCATTTGTTGATCTATTACCATTCTTATTAGTAATGCTTGATCTTGTTTCCGTTGCAGAAGTAGAGTTACTCCGATGGCTACATTGGAAACATGACTTCACATAGTATCCTGATTTGTTCAATAGTTAGGGTAGGTTTAGAAATAGGTTTTCTTGTAGTTCTATTTCTCACTATTTCTCTTTGTAATAATGCAGTCATGAACACAAGTGGGTGCACCATGAGAACCATAATACAACTGTTGTCAGGGAAGTCCCCTTGATCCTTTTTCTCTTTACTTCTAGTTGAACGTTTATTTTCAAAAACGCAGTATCGTCATGAAAATCTTAAATGGAAAGTAAAGAGATAAATAAATCTAAATCAACCTTGAACCAAGGTACCATGAGTAGGACTGCTTTCCCATCATTCAGGATTTTCCTACTTTCTTTCAGTTTCCCAAGGGATTTGTTGCATGAGGTTTTCAGATGCACCTTCTGTGCATATTTTTTTTTTGTTTTTGTTGTTTGGATTTCTTTGCTTTCCAATTTTTTTTTGCGCTGGTGTGTTTTGATTTCTCCCTTATGCTTACTAGTTTTTGCTTTTGGAAATACACATACCTGAATTTTGGAACTGTTCAGACAAAGAAAAACAAAAAATTCTTTCACTGAAATGACTGCTAAAAAATTGTATAAACATCAAGTACATACTTCTGAAATTTACATTTGTGTTGAAAAGACTATTGTTTGAAAGAAGTTAACTAATTTTGATCTGTGAGTGAAGCTTGTCACGATCATCCATTATCTTTTTATGCTGTCCCTGTTCCTTAAAGGAATGACTCAGAAGGTGTCTCCTTGCCTTCGAAGGTTGGTTTTGTAAATAAATCATCTCTGGATCTTAATGAAGGACAGTTCTAAAAAATTCTGTTGAGGTCTGTAAAAAATATGTTTAAAATATTGTAATTTTCAGCATCACCCCTCTCAATCATATATCTTTAAAAAATTAAAACATAAAAGAGTTGTGGGAAGTGCTTGTAAACCCGTTGGGATGCTAAACAGGTTTGCTGGCAGCGGGTAAATGCATGCGTGATGCCAAGACAACTTTGTCGAGGTACTGAACAGGCCCGCTGGTAGTGAAGCAATGTCAGGTATATGAAAATTTGCAAAAATGAGATAACTTGACCTTAAAATGTCCTTTATTCTGATCCAGAACTTCTTGGCAGGATACGGATATCAGAGTGGGTTAAATGGCAACCCTGTCCAGGCTATGGACGTCTGCTGGCAGTAGTGGCTCTGTCAATAGTATTGGGGATTTCATCTTTAATATCGTGGCTTGCTTATCTTAAGACTGTTATCAGTTTTCATCCTTTAAGCACTACTGGAATATTTGATAAACAATGATGTTTAAACAATTTTTTGGTTGTTGTTTTTGAGTTAGATTTTTTCTCATTATCATAATCTGGATTTGTTCTTTTGGCAGAGATAACTTCTTCTACCAGTGTGTCACCATTGTTGGCAGCTGTTGGAGCCACCCTTGTTTTTCACCTCGCTCAATTTTCAATTTTTGATACTTGAGATCTAAAGTTGCCTTTCTCCTCCTTCCGAAATCATAAAGCTCTAAAATCTTGTATCATGAATAGCAATGCTTTTCACTTTCAAAAAAATCCATTTTTCGCAAAGTATGATTTCTCTTTTATTTCGGTACATCGTAAGTCGGATACTTCAATCTCTGAATTCATAAGTCCCGAAACGCGAAACTACGAATTCGTTTTTGTTTTTTCACGCAAAACATTAACTAGAGTAAAACTTTTAAACTCATGAGTATGCATATTCGGGAATTCGTGCCTCAGATTTCATCGAACCTAAGTTTTTGTTTTTTCAGCCCCGAGAGCTAAGAATGCGATAACTTTTGTGATAACCTTGGTTAAGGAAAAAAGGTAAAAAACTAACCATGGTTAAATTTGGTTCTCGGCACATCGTCACTCGACACTTCCTTTCATCGAGTTAAGGTGCCCAAAACTCCGATTCACGAAGTTGCAACATAATTATAGCAAGATTAATTAGTCTCTTAATCTTAGATTTCCTTCTCTTAATTCGAGCCTTAATTGTTGCCACATCGCGATATTGCGACTCGGCATTTCATTCTCCCAAAAGTTTGTCTTCGAATTCCCGAATCACGATATGGCAATTAAGTTAATTATATGATTAAGGATGTGCCAAATCGCGATTGCCGTTAATTACGTTAAAATCGGCACACGCAGTCTCGTGAGTTGAAGAGTCAAAATATGAAAAGGAAATTCATGATACAGCGAAAGACGAGAAAATTCTTTAAGTCGTTAAGATTTGTAATTTTAAATTAAATGAGATCCGTCCCGTGCATCGAGGTTGGCACTCTTCACGAGGTATTTACTTGCTCTCCATAACCTGACTGCCTGTCAAGCCGCCGAACATTGATGACATTTATGAAGAATTAGGGTAAATCCATGAATAAATAAGATCGGATTTATACATTAGATTTGGAATTATTTGTGATTTGACAGACTTAATTCAAAAGGTATAGAGTTTCAAATATATATATGAGAATTTCATTCTTTTTTAAACATTTCTCATAAGCACACAGAGCTCACTTTTCTCCGAGGAAACTCATTTCCGCATGTATACACAGGTCTATTGCAGAAGAGTGAAAAAGCAAGTGTCAGCCATGGCTCCCAGGAGAGCAGCGAAAGCGAATGTCGAGGTTGTATCACATGGTCCAGACAACATCTCAGATACTTCGCCTCAGACTGGTGGGTCAGTACCCCCTTGGTCGTTTATTTCAAACATTCTACAATCCGAGTTGGTAAACTATTCAGACTCAGATGACGATGATAATGATATTGTAAAGGACGACCTGAATACTAAGTACAAGACAATTGTTTAGTCGGGGATGCACCTGGTTGCAACCAGACCTCGGTTGCTCCCATACTACGACATGATCCGATGGGCATTGGATCACGTTGACCTACCCACCAGAACTATCATAAATGACCGACGGAACATGGTCGGGACTTTCAGACCAGAGCATATCCAATCTATGTATAAGCTACCGACGACTTCTGAATATATATATGGCAATGAATTCCTGGAGGAATTCAAAAAGAAGGAGTGCGAAGAATATGATAAAACCATGTCTGGTTTGATAAAATATTGGGTTTCGTGCTCTGCGACATTCAGAGTGAATGACAAGGGCGTGTATTCAATTTCTTCGCTGGAGCCACAGTATATGTATGTGGCGATGATGATGTGCCGACTTTTCGGAAGTGAGGATACCGTGCATTTTTACATCCAGTGGGTACCTCTCATCTTTCAGGTAGTAGAAGGTTGCTCATTTAATTGGGCGAAGATGCTCTCCGACAGTTTGTTCAACAGGGTCACAGAGTACCGGGAGAAAAAAGCAGCCGGGAGACCATCCAGATTCTTCATGTCCACGTATATCATGGACGCAATATGCTCCATGACGCCTTTCCCTTTAATGAATTGGGCTTGGAATCCAACCCAAGAAAAAACTGTGCATGAGTACCACGACAAGCCGTGGGAGAATAACGCAAATAAGTTTATTTATGAGATTTTCAACTGGGTGATGGTGCCCCTGCACATCGCCATTTTTGGTCTTTCGCCACCCCGCATCTCGGATGGCATTGCTGTGAACCTGAGCAGTATCGTGGACTGGTACGTAGAAGAAGAATTCTCCTATTTTAGAGTTTTCGGAGTGGTTGTTCCTCCTCTGGTGCTACCCCTGTTCATCCCCGACAAGCTGGCCTGTCGTGAGATTGCTTGAAAAATAGTGATTGGCGGAGTGAGTAAGGAGCTCAAAGCGTCATCAAAGAAGGTATGGTCTTTTTTCCCTATTCGGCTTAATTCCTATTCCTTATTAGATTTCGGACATGCTAAGGCTGAGGCTGCAACCTTAGAAGATTTGAGCCTAGTCTCTATTGAGTATAAAAAGCATGATCCTTAGAGAATTGTAAGCACCCATTTGGGAAATTGTGGATTAAAGAGGTTTGAACACGAGTGTTCACCTTCGGATGATGTTTTTCGAGGGGCGAGGTCCTATGCGGAAGTACAATTTCGAATCAGATCTCTGGCACCTGAAGACAAGGATTCTGTTTTAAAATTTCAATAACATAGGAAAAGATGCCTCCCCGTTGTGCTGGGAGGTTTGGGACTTTCCAAGGATAAAGAAAAGGAGGCCGAAAGTTCTGAGGGGAAAACTTCTAATCCCAAAAAATGTCAGGAAGGGGAGCAGGAGAATAATCCTGAACAGGAGAAGAGTCCCGAACAGGGGAAGAGTCCCAAGCAGGAGAAGAATCTCGAACAGGGGAAGAGTCCCGAGAAGGAGAAGAATCCCGAAACAGAAAAAGAGACAACTGACCCACCCAAGGAACCTGGTTCAGAGATGGAAGTGAAAAACACTGACTCACCCGAAACTCAGAATCCAGAGATAGGGACAGAGACGAAGACCTCCAATCCTCCGAAAGAGCAGGACTCACTTGTCACACCAGAAAAGGCGGTGAAGCAGATCGAACAACCCATCACCTTTGTCACACCCTTGCAGTCGGCACAGGGAGATGTTAGTGAGGGATGTATATTTGGTGAAGAACTAAGACCTATAAGGGCAGAGGAACTCCCCCCTAATGAGTTCTTTTTTGACAAAAAGGGAAAATCTGTAGTAAAGAGGGAATTTTATCAAGAAGGAGAGTCCACTGTTAAAAAATTAAAAGTAATGACAGATGGAAAAAACAAGAAGAGTGATGAATTCGCCACAGAAATAGCAGGGACGCTAGGAGCGTATGCGTCAGCAAACCAATTCTCGGTTGCGATGTTGAAAAATCAGCTCAAGAGAAAGAATCGACTAATCAAGACTCTTGAAGCCCAAGTAGCTTCGGCTACAGAAGACACTAAGAGTCAAGCAAGTGGATTAATAGAGCTGGCCCAATTGGCCAATAAGAAAGAAATTGAAGTCCTCAAAACCAAGCTGGAACAAGCAAATTCAGTGATCCGAGATGGTCGGGTGCAGTCGAGCCAGCAGAGGGATATGATCACACAATTACAGGCTCAGTTAGAGGTTGCAGAAAGCAAGGTGATTGACATCGATATTGTTAAATCCCGATCAATCGACATTCGGAGAAGGATCTTTTTTGCTCAACAGAGTCTACTAAACAAAATAGGGGAGTTTCGAAAAGATTGCTTGTTAATGAATCAGATTTCTGAGAATCTGATTGTCAAAGAAAGAAACGCAAAAGCTTCTTGGGTCACCTTCCAAGAAGCAGTGATAACTACCAACAACATATTTCCAGAAGGGCTCCCCGGACTCACCATTGCCAAACAAACTAGGGGTGATATTTTGTTAAAAAATTGGGAACATGATATTACTTTAAGCAAGGAGCAGGCCCAAAAATTGACGAATTCACTAGAAGAAACCTTCAAAGTCATAAATGGTGAGTTGTTAGGGATGGAGAGTGGAGGAGACATAGAGACGCTAAGGCAGATGAATATAGAGTGGATCTCCCTCGACATGAAGGAGAAAAATGAGAGAAATTTGACGGAAATCTCTAAGATGGACAGGGTAGACATGACTCAAATTGATGAACATTTGATTCAACCCAGCACACAACTCGGCACCCTTGATATTGTTGATGCACATATGGATAATAAACTTCCACAATTATCCCGAGAGTGCTATTTTGCTGAAGCCATTTGTCAAGCAGAGCCGTCACAACTTGTATCCCAATTCGTGGACAAATGTAGTATATGCACCGAGTCTATGCAAAGACAAGCACCTGGCACTTCTTGAAAATAGAGTAGAAGAAATGGAGTGATTTCACTCCTAACAGCTGCCAAACAGAACCGTCACAGCTTGTATCCAATTTTACGGACAAATGTATCATATGCACCGAGTCACGTAAAGGAAGCACCTGGCACTTTTTGAAAATAGAGTATGAGAGGGCAAATTTGTATAAATAGATCACAAAAAGGAGAACAAATGGCTGGACTTTTTGGTAATGAATGTAAATAGAGATTTGTATAAATACATATCGCTTTAAATCTTTTTGACACAATCCTTAAAACTGTGAACACCCGGGAGGAATTGGAACGTTCATGGGCAGCCATAGAGCAAGATATTACTATCCAGGAACAGTTGGAAGCTAGACAACGAGAACATAGAAACCTTCATTAGTTTCCTACACCGAAGGTTAACGAGGTTCTTTGTATAAATCTTTAGCATATTTTCGGATGCCTCGACACTGTACTTTAAGGCCTTAAGTATAGACTCATGAACAACATCTTTCTGGCGCCGTTGTGGGGGAGCGAAGTTACGAAATATTTTCCCTGGGAAAACGAAAAACTAATTCATTGATAGTGTTACTCTTTGATAGTGAACATAGAGTGCACACCATTTTAAGGCTTCTAAATCTTTCACTTGGTGACTCCACTGAAACGCAAACTGGCGTCTGGTAGAAGGCATACCAGACAGAACCCGGATGGCAGGCCGATTACGCTTGTTAATGATCCTGAAAAAAATTTAAAAGTGAGAGGGTCATCTGAGGCAACCGCTACCGTTCATAAGCCCAAAAATCCACTTTTGAAGACTAAATGCCCTTCAGAAACTCCTACTTCCTTCAGCCCTCTGTCTGATACCAGAGATCCGAAAACAGACTATTCTAAATTTAGGAGTGAGATCCATCAATCTTTCCCATCTGTAAACAAGGGAAAAGGTCCTTTAGAAAGATCATTCTCATTTGATATACCAACCTTTCTTCAACAGAACTTCCCTGTCTCACCTGATTCAAAACAGTGTGTTACACCCTCATTCCCTACTCCCAAGTTGATGGCAGGCGTCAGAGGAGGAGGAGGTAATGTCCCTCCACCCAGAGTATTTTCAAAAGTTGCAGTAAGGTACGATCCCCTCGTTTTACCCGCTCACCTCCATGATTTGCCTGACAATTACATTAAAAATATTCCTAAGTTCACTGGGGAGGGAGATCTAACTGCAGCCGAGCATATAAACTTTTTTGACCAGTTCCCAGACATCTGTGGTATTGAACACGAAGATGTTTATTCAAGTCTTCTTGTACAGACCTTTGAAGGATAGGTCCGAACTTGGTTTAGGAACCTTCCTGCAGCTTCTATTCGTACATATGATGCATTAGAAGATGCTTTCATCACACAGTGGGGAGAGCGGAAAGATCACTTGTATTACCTTACCGAATTTGGGTCCCTGAAGAAAAAGAACTCAGAAACTGTTATGTAATTTATTCTGAGATTTAACAAACTTTATAATAAAATTCCAGCCGCTGTTAAACCTTCCAAACCCTCAGCCAAAGTAACCTTTGCAGGAGCTTTCGAACCTGATTTTGCGTTGCTTTTACGAGAAAGAAGAGGAGCCACACTAAATAGAATGCAAGACGATGATGTCGAGATAGAATCTAATATGATGGCTTCAGGTAAGTTGAAGGCTAAAGTAGAAACAGTCAACTGTGATAATAGATGCTATAGGGAACCAGTAGGTCCTTCCAGCTCAAATAGATGCACTGACGATAGAGTGGATGATATGGCCCGAATAATTAAATATCTGTCTAACAAAATCTATAGGATGGAGTTGGATCAGGATAAAGTTGATTCTTCTAACAAAAGAGACTTCAGGAGAAATCCAAATCCCCAAAATCAACAGAGGCAAATAAAGAATGAAGATCAAAAAATACAAGCTCCACTAAAAAACAAAAATTTTATAGGAGTAAGTGACCTCCAAGATTTTGGAGATTCGGAAGATGAAGTTGCATGTTTCGGTGATGAGTGTTCACAGCCATTTCTGACTAGGGAAGACTATGAGAAATCCTTAAATACTCCTCAACCATCAAATGAAGAAGAAGAAGGTGATCATACTGACCTCTGTGTATCTCAACCAGAAACAGAAATGATAGCGGCTGATTTTCAACCCAGATACAATCTGAGATAAAAAAATAAGCCCACCTTAACTAACCAACCTAAGAAAATCCTGCCAAGGGGTCAATCTCATGAACCTCCTTTGGAAGAGACACTGTTACCCAGAAATAAAGTCGAGGTAGAAAAAACTCAAGAATCTGAGGTAAAAAAGGCTGAAGCCCAAACAAAAGAAACAAGACTGATAGATAAAGTTACATCTGCGACTAAGGTCACGAGTGATAAAGCGATCCAGACAAACAAGTCGGAAGAAAAAGGCTCGGAAGTATTAACCAAAGAAACAGACAAGGCCAATACATCTTACAATTTTGAAAATGAATTAAATAAAATTAAGATACCGATTCCTTTGCTAGAATTAGAAAAAAACCCCACTTATCGGAAGCAAATTGCCAAAGTAATGGGCATTTACGATCCAGAAAGTCACTCCGACATTATCAACCTAGAAGATGACATACCTAACATCACCTTTGGTCCTCATTTTGAGGCATTCAAAGACAACGTAGCTCCTTTCTATGTCACCCTGAATATACATGACCAGTTACTGCATAACTGCATGTTAGACTCTGGGGCTTCACATAATGTTATGCCCAAAACTATAATGGAGAGGCTGGGGCTCCAGATCACTAGACCCTATGGAGACCTATACTCATTTTATTCAAGAAAGGTTAAATATATGGGAATGATAAAAGATCTGGTAGTTACCCTAGCTCAGGTCCCGGTCAAGAGTGTCCTCATGGATGTGGTTATTGCAGATATTCCCCCCAAATATGGTATGTTATTATCTAGATCATGGGCAGCCAAGTTGGGGGGTTCTCTACAATTGGACATGTCATATGCCACAATCCCAATTTTCGGTGGTCAGTTCACCTGTTTGTACCGAGAAACAAGATTAGCATATACTGTCAGTGATCCTCTGAATCCAAATAACTTCCCCATTTATGTTGCAGACCAAGATTTGGGGAATTGCATATTATCTTTTGATGATGGTTTAGATGGGTGTCCAGAAGAACTTGATATGAAGCAGGAAGAGCTTAGCCCCTTGACTAAAGAACTATGCAGAAATGGTATCTGGAAAATGTACTTCGATGGTGCTTCATCTTCTGAAGGAGCTGGTGCTGGCATACTTTTGATAGCACCTGAAGGTAAGTTTACCGTTCCTTTCTCATATCGCTTGCAGTGGGACCTAGATTACACCAATAACGTATGCGAGTACGAAGCATTAATCTTAGGTTTAGAGGCTGCAAAGAAGTTAAACATAAGAAACTTGGAGGTTTACGATGACGGTGAATTGATAGTAAAACAAGTAAACCGACAATACCTAGCCAAACATCCCAGATTGAGAACATACAAAAATTGCACCTGGGATTTAATGGAGAATTTTTTCTCATCTATAAAATTCTATTTTATTCCTCGCACAGGGAATCTACATGCTGACGCATTGGCTAAGGCAACATCGACCTTTTCCCCTCCCACGAATGTTAAACTGAAATATCATATTGAAATCAGATATAAACCCTCTATACCAGACAATGTCCGACATTGGCAGGTTTTTGAAGATGATGAACAAATTCAGAAATTTCTTATAGCAATAGGCGAGTTCTCTGAAACCCATCCAGATCAAGAAAACCAAAACGACCCGATGTGGATTATGCAAGAAGATGAAGATCCTGAAATCTTCCAAGAAAAAATATTGGATCATCGCATGTTGGTCCTCAAAAATAACCAAATCCCGAAAGGCTTAATTCCTTTGGAAAGACTCTTCGATCAGAACGATATACCTGTGAAATCCACTTTGCAGCCCCAACCAGAAGAAGTGGAGGATTGCAACATAGGAATTGAAAAAAATTCCAGGATAGTAAAGATATCTAAATTCCTCCCTCCTAAGGTAAAAGACCAGTATAGAGACTTACTCAGACAGTATAGAGATGTTTTCGCCTGGTCCTATGACGAGATTCAAACATATGATACTTCTATGATTGATCACAAGATACCTTTGAAGCCCAGAGTCAAGCCTTTTAGGCAGAAGCTCGGGCACTTTAACCCCATTTTGTTGCCTATTATTGAAAAGGAAGTTAAGAAGCTCTTAGATGCGAAAATAATTGTACCTCTAAGATATTCAGACTGGGTGGCAAATTTGGTCCCTGTCAGAAAAAAGAACGGAGAAATCAGACTATGTGTATATTTCTGGAACTTGTACAGGTCCTCTCTTAAAGATAATTATCCACTTCCTAAAATGGATCACATCTTGGAAAGGGTAGTTGGAGAAAATCGGATGTCTATGATAGATGGGTTTTCTGGGTACAACCAAATCGCCATGAACGAGAAAGACAGAGAAAAAATCGCTTTCACCACACCATGGGGTACATTCATGTATGATAAAATGCCTTTTGGTTTAATGAATGCAGGGGCTACCTTCCAGCGTGCCATGGATATCCCTTTCGTTGGGGAAAGAGATAAGTTCGTAGTAATCTACCTTGACGATTTGACGGTTTTTTATAAAACCGATGAAGAACATTTGATCCATTTAAAACAAACTTTCGAAAAATGTCGCAGGTGTGGTCTGTCTTTGAACCCAAAGAAATCACATTTCGATATGCAGGAAGGTAAGCTTCTGGGGCATATCGTATTCAAAGATGGTATCAAGATTGATCCTAAGAGGGTTGAAGCGATACGAACTATCATTATTCCTAGAAACGTTAAAGAAATTCAATCTTTCTTAGGTACAATAAATTTTTTACGAAGGTTTATACCAAATTTCGCTGAGATTGTCAAATTGATCACAGGAATGCTGAAGAAAGATAGCAGAGTAAATTGGACGACCGAGGCTAAAGTGTCGTTCAAGCATATTAAAAAAGTCACCAGCGAGGCACCTGTGTTAACAAGCCCAGATTACTTGAAATATTTCCTCATCTTCTCATTCGCTTCTCAACATACTATCGCTGTAGTGTTGCTGCAAAAAGATGATGAAGGCTTTGAACGCCTGATCGCATTTTTTAGAAAGAGCCTTAGAGACGCCGAGCTAAAATATGATATAATAGAAAAACAGGCGTACGCAGTGGTGAAAGCGCTAAAAGCATTCAGAACTTACGTTCTGAATTCAAAAATTATCGCGTACGTACCAACCAGTGATGTGAAGGATATACTGGTACAACCGGATAGTGATGGAAAATGAGGGCGCTGGCTCGCTAAAATACAAGAATTTGATTTGGAAATCAAGCCAACTAAATTAATAAAAGGAAAGGGTCTGGCCAAACGCTTGGCTGAGTCAAACCTTAGAGCTCTTGACATCAATTGCCTACAAGGGGAAGACGGAGACACACGTTTGCAAGAGCCGGATGACCAGACGTATCCAAGCAAGGTTGAAGAAATATTCATATCATCAGGCTGGTATAAAGATATAGTCTTCTACTTGTTAAACCTAAAATGTCTGGATGGACTAACACTAGCCAAATATAGAACTTTAAAACTCCATGCTGTAAAATATTGCATCTTCGAAAATCAACTATACTAGAAGGATCCACTCGGGTTTTTACTGGTCTGTCTGGTTGAGTCAGAAACTCCGCGATTTATAGAAGAGTTTCATGAAGGAATCTGCGGGGGACACCATGCATGGAGAGCCACAACCTACAAGATCCTGAGGGTCGGATACTATTGGCCGAAACTATTTTTGGACGTTAATACTAAAGTACGTGCCTATTACTCGTGTCAAATATTCGCTGGTAAGCAAAAACTCCCTGCACTACCACTCGTTCTAGTCAAAACTGAAGCCCCATTTCAACAATGGGGATTAGAATTTATAGGAGAAATTAATCCCCATTCCAGTGCTCAACATAAGTGGATCTTAACGGCCACAGATTATTTTACCAAGTGGGTGGAAGCAATTCCAACCAAAAGAGCAACAGACTCGGTGGTGATCGACTTCTTGAAAGATAACATCTTATCGAGATTCGGGTGTCCCCGAAATATTGCTACTGACAACGCCCAGGCCTTCAAGTCCATGGCTATGATCGACTTCTGCCAAAAGTACAACATCGTTCTCGACCATTCCACTGCTTATTACCCTCAGGGAAATGGGCTGGCTGAATCATCTAACAAGAGCCTGGTAAACGTAATAAAAAAAGTACTAAATGAAAAAAAGAGGTCTTGGCATGTACATTTGAAGTATGCGTTGTGGGAAAACCGCATCAGCACTAAAAGGTCTATCAACATTTCCCCTTTTCAGATGATCTATGGGACCGAGGTGGTTCTGCCTATAAACCTAGCATTGCCAGTGATGAAATTATGGCAGGATCAGAACGAAGAACCCAATCATGTAACCATGAGAATTAACCAGCTGATTGAGGTTCAACAGCTCAGAGTGGAGGTTGATGAGAAAATGCAGAAATATCAGGACGATATGAAAGCATTGTTCGATATCAAGGCAAAAAACAGAGAATTTCTCCCAGGTGATTTAGTGCTAAGATGGGATGCGAGAAGGGAAGAAGCCGCAAAGCATGGAAAATTTGATCACCTTTGGTATGGACCTTTCAGGATCTCGGCTCCAGAAGGGAAGAATTCCCTTCTTGTGGAAAATATTGATGGGGAAGTTCTCAGTGCCCCTGTCAACGGGCGATATCTAAAACACTACATGACGTGACAATCGTCGGATAAAAAATTATATATATATTTATAAATAAATAAAGTTTATCATGAGTTTTTGTACATATTTATGTTTTTGTTCAAACATTTATTTTCAATTTTTGGTTTTCATTCTTGAATTTTCAACACATTTTCAAATTAGATTTGTATTCGTTTTTGCAGGATTCCAGCCTCAGACGAAGCTAACAGAAAAAATAAGGTGCAGGCCGGTGTGGAGAATAGAACACCATAAATCAGGTGATACATAAGATAATTCATAGTCCAGGAGGAAATTGAAAAGATAGAGGTGATTTTTCTCGATACATAGGTCATGAAAGGTTGTTTAAGAAATATGAGGTAATATTGTTCAAATTGCAATATAAAAGGTTAGATAACAGGATTATTTTTGGCTTTGATCTTCAAACTAAATTTGAATGAATATGTTAAACCAAAAGCAGTTATTCATAATTTTTGTTCCCAAATGCATTCGAAAACTAGTCCAAAACTGTTGTGACCTTTTTTATATTAAACCTTTTTTGCTGCCTTGTTTTCTGTCTATACTTGGGCCTAACTTTTAGTGAATCACTATCTTCCCAAGCCTTTGGGAAGGGATAAATATTTTTCGTTTCAAACCTCAGGGATTCCAAAGCAGATCTTAATAAGAAAGCTGGTCTTCAAAACTACTTGATCCTCTGCTAAGCAAAGGAACGTTTATAGCGATCCTAACTTTCCTAGGTTTTTCAATAGCGTTCAAAAAATCAAAGCTTGCTCGAACATGATGTTCCTTAAAATTTTTATTTTTCTCCCTTGTCTCCCTAAGAACTAAAGGTCTTGTGAGGGTCAAAGGAAGGTTTATACCGAGTAATCAAAATAAGTTGGCAGACCTCTGATAAAAAATATTACACAGATCTCAGCCCTGATATAAACTGATTGCTCCCATCTTCGTGTTTTAAAAGTAAATACTGGGACAGGTGGTGAAAGGAAATTCAGAAATGATTGCCCTCGTCTTAGCGTTTAAACGCATAAATATTTTCCGAAGTGGTGAAAAGAAATTCAGTGAAAAAGGGTCAGACAACTTCACCGAGGTACTGAACAGGCTCGTTGGCAGTGAAGCAATGTATGAGAGATCTGTAAGGCTGTTATACGTAAAACATCAATCTACTCTGGTAATCAACGCTTCTTGAAAACCTGACCATTGCCCCAAATTCCGACGCGACTTCCCTATTTTAGATTATATAATATCATTCTTTTGATGCAAGCTAAGAATCACAAGACCTGTTGAATATCCTAGGAGCGTTACGGCTATCTTAAAGTGTTCCCCAAACTTAGTAGCGAGAAAGGGAGAATTGTCAAAGTGATTTCAGCTGTGTCTAGAAAGAGTATCTCAATTCGAAAAAAAATTCTGAGGTTCCAAGTGAAATTTCCCTCCCCTTCTATCTTTTTCCTTGATTTTTCTGTTCATATTAGCCTATGACCCCATTTACCCAATTTTGGCACCTGATCTACTGTTCTTCCCACCTCACAGGGAAGCGGAATCCCTAGTTGGAGCCTATGTTGGAGCCACCCTTGTTTTTCACCTCGCTCAATTTTCAATTTTTGATACTTGAGATCTAAAGTTGCCTTTCTCCTCCTTCTGAAATCATAAAGCTCTGAAATCTTGTCTCATGAATATCAATTCTTTTCACTTTCAAAAAAATCCATTTTTCGCAAAGTATGATTGTTGTTTTGTTTTATTTCAGGACATCACAAGCCGGATACTTCAATCTCTGAATTCATAAGTCCCGAAACATGAAACTGCGAATTCGTTTTTGTTTTTTCACGCAAAACATTAACTAGAGTAAAACTTTTAAACTCATGAGTATGCATATTCGGTAATTCGCGCCTCGACATCCATCGAACCTAAGTTTTTGTTTCTTCAGCCCCGAGAGCCGAGAACGTGATAACTTTTGTGATAACCTTGGTTAAGGAACAAAGGTAAAAAACTAACCATGGTTAAATTTGGTTCTCGGCACATCGTCACTTGGCACTTCCTTTCATTGAGTTAAGGTGCCCAAAACTCTGATTCATGAAGTTGTGACATAATTATAGAGAGATTACTTAGTCGCTTAATCTTAGATTTCCTTCTCTTAATTCAAGCCTTAATTGTCGCCGCATCGCGATATCGCGACTCGGCATTTCATTCTCCCAAAAGTTTTTCTTCGAATTCCCAAATCGCGATATGACAATTAAGTTAATTATATGATTAAGGATGCGCCAAATCGTGGTTGCCGTTAATTACGTTAAAATCGACACTCGCAGTCTCGCGAGTTGAAGAGTCAAAATATGAAAAGGAAATTCATGATACAACAAAAGACGAGAAAATTCTTTAAGTCGTTAAGATTTGTAATTTTAAATTAAACAAGATCCGTCCTGCACATCGAGGTTGGCACTCTTCACGAGGTATTTACTTGCTCTCCATAACCCGACTGCCTGTCAAGCCGCCAAACATTGATGACATTTATGAAGAATTAGGGTAAATCCATGAATAAATAAGATCGGATTTATACATTAGATTTGGATTTATTTGCAATTTGATAGACTTAATTCAAAAGGTACAAAGTTTTAAATATATATATGAGAATTTTATTCTTTTTTAAACATTTCTCATAAGTGCAAAGAGCTCACTTTTCTCTGAGGAAACTCATTTCCGCATGTATACACAGGTCTATTGCAGAAGAGAGAAAAAGCAAGCGTCAGCCATGGCTCCCAGGAGAGCAGCGAAAGCGAATGTCAAGGTTGCAGCACAGGGTCCAGACAATGTCTCAGATACTTCACCTCGGACTGGCGGATCAGTACCCACTTGGTCGTTTATTTCAAACATTCTGCAATCCGAGTTGGTAAACTATTCAGACTCAGATGACGATGATAATGATATTGTAAAGGATGACCTGAATACTAAGTACAAGACAATTGTTCAGTCGGGGATGCACCTGGTTGCAACCAAACCTCGGTTGCTCCCATACTACGACATGATCCGATGGGCATTGGATCACGTCGACCTACCCACCAGAACTATCATAAATGACCGACAGAACACGGTCGGGACTTTCAGACCAGAGCATATCCAATCTATGTATAAGCTACCGACGACTTCTGAATATATATATGGCAATGAATTCCTGGAGGAATTCAAAAAGAAGGAGTGTGAAGAATATGATAAAACCATGTCTGGTTTGATAAAAGATTGGGTTTCGTGCTCCGCGATATTCAGAGCGAATGACAAGGGCGTGTATTCAATTTCTTCACTGGAGCCACAGTATATGTATGTGGCGATGATGATGTGCCGACTTTTCAGAAGTGAGGATACCGCGCATTTTTACATCCACTGGGTACCTCTCATCTTTCGGGTAGCAGAAGGTTTCTCATTTAATTGGGTGAAGATGCTCTCTGACAGTTTGTTCAACAGGGTCACAGAGTACCAGGAGAAAAAAGCAGTCGGGAGACCATCCAGATTCTTCATATCCGCGTATATCATGGACGCAATATGCTCCATGACGCCTTTCCCTTTAATGAATTGGGCTTGGAATCCAACCCAAGAAAAAACTGTGCATGAGTACCACGACAAGTTGTGGGAAAATAACGCAAATAAGTTTATTTATGAGATTTTCAACTGGGTGATGGTGCCCCTGCACATCGCCATTTTTGGTCTTTAGCCACCCCGTATCTCGGATGGCATTGCTGCGAACCTGAGCAGTATCATGGACTGGTACGTAGAAGAAGAATTCTCCTATTTTAGAGTTTTCGGAGCTGTTGTTCCTCCTCTGGCGCTACCGCTGTTCATCCCCGACAAGCTTTCCTGTCGTGCGATTGCTCGACAAACAGTGATTGGCGGAGTGAGTAAGGAGCTCAAAGCATCATCAAAGAAGGTATGGTCGTTTTTCCCTGTTCGGCTTAATTCCTATTCCTTATTAGATTTCGGACATGCTAAGGCTGAGGCTGCAACCTTAGAAGATTTGAGCCTAGTCTCTATTGAGTACAAAAAGCATGATCCTCAGAGAATTGTAAGCACCCATTTGGGAAATTGTGGATTAAAGAGGTTTGAACACGAGTGTTCACCTTCGGATGATGTTTTCCGAGGGGCGAGGTCCTATGCGGAAGTACAATTCCGAATCAGATCTCTAGCACCCGAAGACAGGGATTCTGTTTTAAAATTTCAGGAACATAGGAAAAGATGCCTCCCTGTTGTGCTGAGAGGTTTGGGACTTTCCAAGGATAAAGAAAAGGAGGCCGAAAGTTCTGAGGGGCAAAATTCTAATCCAAAAAAATGTCAGGAAGGGGAGTAGGAGAAGAATCTTGAACAGGAGAAGAGTCCCGAATAGGGGAAGAGTCCCGAGCAGGAGAAGAATCCCGAACAGGGGAAGAGTCCCGAGCAGGAGAAGAATCTCTAAACAGAAAAAGAGACAACTGACCCACCCAAGGAACCTAGTCCAGAGATGGAAGTGAAAAACACCGACCCGCCCGAAACTCAGAATCCAGAGACAGGGACAGAAACGAAGACCTCCGATCCTCCGAAAGAGCAGGACTCACTCGTCACACCAGGAAAGGCGGCGAATCAAATCGGACAACCCATCACCTCTGTCACACCCTTGCAGTCGGCACAGGGAGACGTTAGCGAGGGATGGATATTTGATGAAGAACTAAGACCTATAAGGGCAGAGAAACTCCCCCCTAATGAGTTATTTTTTGATAGAAAGAGAAAATCTGTAGTAAAGAGAGAATTTTATCAAGAAGGAGAGTCCACTGTTAAAAAATTCAAAGTAATGACAGATGGAAAAAACAAGAAGAGTGATGAATTCACCACAGAAATAGCAGGGACGCTAGGAGTGTATGCGTCAGCAAACCAATTCTCGGTTGCGATGTTGAAAAATCAGCTCAAGAGAAGGAATCGACTAATCAAGACTCTTGAAGCCCGAATAGCTTCGGCTGCGGAAGACGCTAAGAGTCAAGTGAGTGGAGCAATAGAGCTGGCCCAATTGGCCGATAAGAAAGAAATCGAAGTCCTCAAAACCAGGATGGAACAAGCAAATTCAGTGATCCGAGATGGTCGGGTGCAGTCGGGCCAGCATAGGGATATGATCGCATAATTATAGGCTCAGTTAGAGGTCGCAGAAAGCAAGTTGATTGACATCGAGATTGTTAAATCCCGAGCAATTGACATTCAGAGTAGGATCTCTTCTGCTCAACAGAGTCTACTAAACAAAATAGGGGAGTTTTGAAAAGATTGCTTGTTAATGAATCAGATTTCTGAGAATCTGATTGTCAAAGAAAGAAACGCAGAAGCTGCTCGGGTCACCTTCCAAGAAGCAGTGATATCTACCAACAACAAATTTCCAGCAGGGCCCCCCGGACTCACCATTGCCGAACAAACTAGGGGTAATATTTTGTTAAAAAATTGGGAACATGATATTACTTTAAGCAAGGAGCAGGCCCAAAAAGTGACGAATTCACTAGAAGAAACCTTCAAAGTCATAAATGGTGAGCTGTTAGGGATGGAGAGTGGAGGAGACACAGAGACGCTAAGGCAGATGAATATAGAATGGATCTCCCTCGACATGAAGGAGAAAAATGAGAGAAATTTGACGGAAATCTCTAAGATGGACAGGGTAGACATGACTCAAATTGATGAACATTTGATTCAACCCAGCGCACAACTCGGCACCCTTGATATTGTTGATGCACATATGGAGAATAAACTTCCACAATTAGCGTGAGAGTGCTATTTTACCGAAGCCATTTGTCAAGCAGAGCCGTCACAGCTTGTATCCCAATTCGTGGACAGATGTAGGATATGCATTGAGTCTATGCAAAGACAAGCACCTGGCACTTCTTGAAAACAGAGTAGAAGAGATGGAGTGATTTCGCTCCTAACAGCTACCAAATGGAACCATCACAGCTTGTATCCAGTTTTACAGACAAATGTATCATATGCACCGAGTCACCTAAAGGAAGCACCTGGCACTTTTTGAAAATAGAGTATGAGAGGGAAAATTTGTATAAATAGATCACAAAAAGAAGAACAAATGGCTGGACTTTTTGGTAATGAATGTAAATAGAGATTTTGCATCCGAGAAGTTAATACATGCAATTTGAAGATTCTCGATTCCGTCACGACTGTGTTACAAGTTTGTTTCGTTATGTTTTCTTGTTTCTTTTCATTTTTCTCTACATAATTGATGTGTATCACTATAACTTAGTACGACCACTACTATAGTGAAGGGATTTTATTTTTCTGTAGTTGTTTCTTGTCTTTCCTCTGCACCAACTATCAGCAGGTGTAAGACCAATTCGCATTTACAAAATTTTATAATTATTTACACTATGTCAATTATTTCTATATCAATTTCTTCTTCTGTGTATGTGTGAGTTTTCTACTGATAGGAACCTTACGTTACCCACAGCTAAATGTTTTTCTCTCATTCCACATCTTTAGTAAAAAATAATACAGTTACGGGAAAGGGCCTTCAGTTTGCATTCCTATTCTGTTCTTCGTGCAAAAAATTTCTCTTATTTCGACTGAATTGAAATAGCGTTGAAATCTCTTGTTAAATCATTCACATACTGGTACTGTTCCTCAATGACTGTCCCCGCAGAAACTCAACCAAATATTCAACCCAGGCTATCTAATCAAATACATATCGCTTTAAATCTTTTTGACACAATCCTTAAAACTGCGAACACCCAGGAGGAATTGGAACGTTCATGGGCAGCCATTGAACAAGATATTACTATCCAGGAATAGTTGGAAACTAGACAGTGAGAACGTAGAAACCTTCATTAGTTTCCTACACCGAAGGTTAACGAGGTTCTTTGTATAAATATTTAACATATTTTTGGATGCCTCGACACTGTACTTTAAGGCCTTAAGTACAGACTCAAGAACAACAACAGCTGTTATCCACATTTTTGGTTATCGGGATGATAACATGATTGTGTCATGGTGATAGAAGATCAAACTCTTCATTAAGAACATTTTCCAGAAGAAGGTTACATTTATCATTTTCTTAAAATCATATTTTAAGAATGGTACGCAG
>ML826553.1:146752-161558 GCA_009831015.1 Picea engelmannii
ATCTCTCTTATTTTAAAAATACAACAATTACTTTGTTTCAATTTAAGGAATTAAAGGTTTACCTTCTTCATTAAATGGATCATTTTGTACAGATTTTCACATACAGGTTTATCTAATTGTGATGATTTGTAAATCATAAGATTGCTGTCAAATTTATGTCTTGTTTGTTTTGTTATTGATATTCAAAAGAGAACTGTTGCTTCCTGTTTACAAGAGGCTTGCAGAGAATCTGATGCGGGTTTCCTCCCATCAAACAGCTGAACTGGATTCTTTACATAGGACAAATTGGAAAGCGTTATTACAGGTTATCTTATTAGTGTTATTTAAGTAGTTTAGATAGATATATTAGTTCAAATTCATAGTTAGAATTATTATTTTAATTGTTCAACTTAGATAGTTTTCATTCTATTTCTTTTTCATAAAATCATAAAAATAAAAAAACAATAGTCTTGTTGTCACAGGATAGTTTATAAATGATTTTTTTAGGTTTTCATTTAAAATATGTAATCTGTAATATTGTATATTTGTGATTAAGATTTAATTCTGTTAATAGTTGAATGTTAAATTTCATAGAGTTATTATAGTATTAGATGGTAAATTGTATATATTTATATTTCAGATTTGTTTATTAGTTTTCTTTAATTTTTGTTTTCTTTAGATTAGTTCCTTTAGTTAGTTTTCTTTCATTTTCCTAGGACTTAAATCGGCTAACGGAGCCTCTAAACCTATCAGGGTGGGTTATCCCAAATGGCTTGGGTTATTTAGACAACCCCGGACCAGATTCACTCTTCCAGTTGGCGAGCGTTCATTTTCGCCCATCAACACATTACAATTCCATGCCCTCTGGCCTTAATTCACACAGGTAATCCAGCCAAATCTGATATACATAGGCACTTTGGCCTAAAACATGTATGCATAGGCATTCCGACCCAAAACATGTATGATGATCTTCAAAATTTATATTTCATGTGGAAGTTTCGACCAACAAGCTCTCCTTCCCTCTCAGCCATGCACAACCCAAAGAAATAAACCCCTTTCTCTGCCATGCAGTCCCTCAGGTTGTTCCACTTATCCCCGGCTTCAGTGCATTTAGCCAGGAAGTTTCAGAGTTATGGGTTCCAGATCTCCAGTTGTAGCAAGTCCATTGGACTTTCTTCCTTCCATGCCTTTGTCATTTAGTTGCTCCAACATCACCTTCTTTTCTCTCATAGTCTGGTACTTTCTAGATCTTCAACATTCATCGTTTTCCTACAATATTTCAAATTAGCGAGGATGTCAGTTCAAAATTTGTGCATAAAGTTCTCATTTTTTCTCATATTGTAAGAGTAAATTTTCATAATCCAATACAATACTTATCTATGTGGTTCATGGATCTGCATCCATATGGTTGTCTCATTAACTTGGCTCACTATTTTCCTTGACGCAACCATTGTGTGCATGACCACAATCAAGAGCTATCAAAGTCTCCTCTTCCTTGTGGTCACTCACTTTCCAGGCTCAGGCTGAGGCATCCCCTTTTCTGCTATGCAGTCCCTTAAGCGATCCATCTTGCCTGAACAAGGTTCTCTTGCACAAGAAGTTTTCTAGGGACACATGGTTCTCATGTCACAATAGTATCCTTTTCCATGCTTTCCATCTTGCATATCCAACATCTCATCTGTATTATACACATACAGTCATCATGAGATATCATTATAACCATTTCAAACATAAATGTCAAATCTGCTTTATATAGGAAAATAAAATTTTCCAAGCATGATATTTCTGCTCATAATGGTTGGATCTGTAGCTGTAGATATCAGTCTTATTTATGGACTTACATCCCCACCATATCCAAGACCATTCTTCCTGCAATTTCTTTAATTTACATTCAGCCAAAACATTTCGTCAGTAATTATCAAATCATAATTCCCAAAACTATTTTATATAGGAAAAATAAAACTTCTAGACATGAGCTTCTTCTCATACCAATTTTACTCTTGCAACAATAGGCATTGGTCTTCTTTATTGTCTTACAACACTGCCATATCCCAGACCCCTTTCCTCCTGCAATTTCAACATTCCTCGGTGAAACAAATTGTCAATATCTCATGTACAAGATATATATTTTCATGGCAATGATTCAAAACAAAATCACAAAGTGCTCTCATAATTGTTTAGAACTATAATTCAATTACTTCTATTAATCCAACTATCAATTGGAATGAACTCATCATTACATACACATGTATTATCAGTCACGCAGACTTTTCTTAATTCAACAGTTAATAAGATAACAATCAATGTGCCAATACCCATGGTCACATCTATACAATGCATTCATGCATTGACTACATAATACCACATAACTATGTCATGTATTCCACCATGATGAGTTAGAAGGTCTGGCCAACGATTCAACACATCATCCACACACTTCCTACTGCTTGCCTAACTATTTGGTTACCTTCCTTTTCCACCCAAACACAACACCAATAATATAATCCTTAAGTTCTCTTCAGCGTTGGTAAAGAGGTTGCAATCCAAACATTAGATATACAGTAGATACTATTGAGCACTCACATAGTGTTATAGCCCTTCCATATCCAACAATATTATGGTCTCACACATGACTAGCTCTATGGATATTCATTGTTATATAAGGAGTGTGTCTCCTGAATTACCTGGTTATGATCTCATAACCAATCATAACATAATATGCAACTTCCATTTTATCTAAGTTTATTCTAGCATCAACAACACTTACACACTCTGGGCCTTCAGCCATTGCATATCAATTTAAATACTGAAAATTAACTAAGGGAATCCTTACCTCGATCCCTTTCAACATGTATGCATCAACGAAAACTAAATGCATACCTGCTTGGTTGTTACCAACCTACTTGTTGTTGTCTGACCAACTGATATTTTTAGAATCTCATAGACTTACCCCTTTATTATTTTGATCACCATTCCTGCCATCCTCATGGGTCTTCACCTCGATGGAAATTATAAGCAACAACAACATCCGCATATTTAACCCTGTTGTGTCATTTTTCCTGAATACGTAATCCATCCTTAGTCATACTCAAACATTATTTCATAATAACAGACTATTCTAAGTTCACCAGCATGTTATATGCATATCCAAATATGTACATATGAAAAATTACGCATCTATATGCACCAAGCATTTATTGTCTGCATGCCTACTAATGCATATGCAATTTAACTCCATTGTATGCTTCATTCACTCTAGTGCATTTCTATTTTAATTCAATTATTTATTTATCTACTTTTGGTGTAGTTGGTTGTCCTTGAATTCCTTTAGATCCTTTATGCCTTGTGTGCTCCCATTCTTCTCATCTGCACTATGGTTCCCTGGGTCTGAACACTTTTCCAACCACGTTCCACCTGACCATTATTTCCCACTTAGTACCATTCCCCAATGGAAATCCATTTTCATTCAGTGCCACTTTTGAAGTGAGAGAGCATTCTAATTCCTCTGCATTGGCATCTTGCTTCCACTGTGAACTCTAATTTAAGCTTTTAGATAGTAGATAAGTCATATCTAACAAATCCTTCCCTGGAACTCCTACGCTTGACACATAGAGATTTTTTACACACCACCTCTTAAGCTCTTTGTTTCCTTCCACATCAAGCTTGCAACTATATACACATCTCTACCTTCAAGGATATGGAGCCTCACTTTTCCTTTATGTGCCCATTAATGAAATTATTCACTTGCTAGCTTCATGTACCATGTGAGAATTCTTTTTTTTGTAGTACCTCATCCAACTTTTGTAAGCAAAGTCATTCCTCCATGACCCTAACATTTGATCCTATTCTTGAATTGATCTAGTTATACCTCTAATCCTGATAAACCTGCAAGAATCCATCTTGTTAGAGATATACATATCATACAAAAATTGTCAATTAAATTTACAGGTACCTTTCCATTTAAGTGATAATATTATTCTTTAACTAATATCATTTTTCCTTTTTATATGAATTAACTCTTCTTTTATCATGACTGTGTGTCAATTATTTTGTCTTCATGAGTTGATCACATACATGGATCGACTCATTATATCATACTCATGATTTTGTTGTGTTCTCAGTTCACAAACATATCATATTTTGACCCTTTATCAATTCCCTGTATTATTCTAGTGTTAACTCTCTGTCGAATTAAATATTTATGAGGTGCTTCCTTCAAACCATTTACATATGAACAGATGCGCAAAACCATGGGATTATTGATTTGAACGTTGCCTCTTCTTTTCCCTTTGTTTCTTAATGCAGAACCCCTTCTCCTAAGGCTACATGACCTCCTGGTCAAGGGTCTTCAATCCCGAGTTGAATTGGCTCTCCAAAACCTTGATGTTTTCGTTCTGTATCTAAACATAGGCCCTTCTGACTTTCTAACATAGGTCCGATGGCCCTAACGACCTTCTCCTTCACCCTTGCAAAAAATATCAGAGTTGGCACTAGCTCCTTTTTCTCTTGGCCCCTCCTTAGATGTGACCTTATGCGGTGACCTCACGCAGATGCACGATTGCGGCCATGCTTAAAGGTGGTTTGGAACCAAACTACTTTTTGCCCCGCAATTCACCTCGAGCCACCACATGCCATTTTTCCAAAACCATGGTCTCAATTGCGGTCCATGCTCGACTTCGTAAAGCACGAGCACCTCCTGTCCCTGTAATGCGAGGTGACTGTTGAACTCGCGATCTTGATGGTGCTTCTAAATGGATGACCGAGATCTACCTGTTAGGAACCAACAGTTCAGATTTACCTCTCCTATATCAACGGTTGTGGTCATTTAGGAATTTGGGACTTCGAAATTCTCAAATATCAAACCTTACTTCCCTCGAGATACATGGGATTCTGCCACTCATCCTTTTGAATCAGATGGTGGGTAATTACTTTGGACGATCCGACGATCGATGTTTGCTTTGGTCCTTACCCGAAATCCATAGCGTCACACCACATGTTCTCCTGATCTGACGGTTCAGGTCTACTTCGGATGATCCGACAATTGATGTTTACTTGGGGTCCTTACCCAGAATCCACAACTTCATGCCACCTATTCTCTTGATCTGACGGTTCAGGTCTACCTCAAACGATCCGATAGCCGATGTTTACTTTGGGTATTTGGCTCTCTAGGCTTCGGGAGTTTCAAATCTCAACTAAAAACTCTCAGATTAATTTCTCCGAAGTCCAATATCCATCGCCACGTAGTGAAATACTGTAAGTAGACACGTGGTTCAATCAGGAAGGTGACACGTGTCACATCCTATCTGAAATTTCAATCATTTGCATGCTAAAAAATTACTGACACATGACACACATCCCATGTGTCCACGTCATCCCCGGTGACATCTGCAAGCCACGTCACTTCAGAAATTTTGGGGTCCACATCACCTCCCGGTGACATCATCATGCCCCACCGCTTCGACTCTTCAGGCTTCATGACTTTCAGAGTTTCCACACTAGCACACTTCCAATTCTCTCGAACTTTGATTTCCTGAACCAACCAAATTGATGCCGTGTGTCTCCCTTATCAAACGGCCCATACTAACCCTGGACTTTGGGACTTCGAAAGTTATCGCTGCAAGGATCAACGACTATAATTACTTTGGGCCTTCAGACTTCGAAAAACTCAAACTTAAATTTTTTTCCAAAATGTTTTTATACGAAGCTCGTGATCTACTGACGCATGTTTCCCATGGATTGATGACTACGATTTCTTCAGGTCTTTGTACTTCAGAGAACTCAACTCTCAACCTTCGCTTTTCCCCAAAGTGCATGGATTTATGTTTTGTGTCCCCCTGGATCGGATGGCTGCAATTCACTTTGGATCTCTGGGGTCTAGAAATCTCAATTCTCAACTTCTCCTTCCTCGCCTTTTCCCAGAGTGCTTTCACCCAGAGCACACAATTGGTTGACGCGTGTCCTCCTACAGATCGACGGTCCCCGACTAATTTTGTTCTTTGGAGGTTCGTCACTCGAGTACTACCATGTCACATCACTACATGAATTTCAATTTATGGGGGAACGCATCAACGGTTTGGAGTAACCTACTTTTCGCCCCACAATTCTCTTGATGCTGACAGGTAACCCCTTGGTGAAACTATAGTTTGGATTGGGGGGGCGCCTTGGGAAATTATCTCTCGTGAAATTTGGCTCCCTACAATGCCTCATTTCCATTGATCTCTCTCTCCCATGGGATCCGACGCTTGTGTCCTTAACCCTTGCTTCCTTTACATCAGACGACCCCTGTTCACTCATCCTTTGATCCAATGATCCTGGATCTCTCTTGATCCTACAGTGATGATTTCTCACAAATTCGAAGGGGGATGATCACGATCCTTTGAACCCCTTACAACTAATCTTTGACGATCTAACTCATGCGTAGATTCTGCAATGCCATTCCTCTTGATATTTTCAGCTTCATGATCAGAGTTTGATCTCAACCATGAGACTCTGACCAATATACCCAGCCCGATGTTTCAACCAGAAGCTCTGATACCAATCTGTAACATACCCGACCACCCATAGGTTGGGCTACACCACTTAAACAGGCTGCAACACACCTAACCACCTGCAGGCTAGGCATGTTGCAGTCCCAAGACTTAGTTCTATGATCTCTAATTCGAAAATAAAGGACTTCTCAACAATGTTAGAAGCATGCACACCACATGCATAAGACAAGATCCATGTCACAGCATAAAAGAGATAAACAACATGCCATGCACAACAAATAACCAATAGAAAGGCACATTAGATTACATATCTAAGAGATAATTAAATACACAGCAGCATACATTAAACAAAAAACACAGAGAGCACTTATCTTTGCAAGTAAACGTTCACCAATTGGCTACAGGCCAAGGACGTTCTTCCCAACCATAGATGTTGTTGTTCATTTACTCTCAACAGCAGGTAACCCCCGAGCCAAGGCTATGAATCCACAAGGACGGGTCCTAGGCCAAGTCTAAATACACAGTAGTTGGCTAAGTAGCTCTCAAGTTTCCCAACCTCACAACAATCCTAATTTCCATCTATCTTTCCCCCTCATCCTACACAACCCCAAGAAATGAACACCTTTCTCTGCCATGCAGTCCCTGAGGTTGTTCCATTTCTCTCTAGGGCTCCAGTGCTACTGGTCTGGAAATTCCAAGGACTCTCAGTTGTGGATAGTTCCATCTGAACTGCCATCAAGTTCATGCACACAAGCATCCATTCCCTCTGGGAATGATCAGTAAATCATCACAACCATTCAATGATGGCTCTCCTCTTCCTGCCATTCGTTTCCATGCTCATCCCAAGAGCACACGAACTAGCACTAGAGAGTGAAGAGGAAGAAGAACAAGTGAACCAGTGAGAAGAGGACGAACCAAAGGAATAACGACCATAAAACAGCCCCCAAGGGATGTTAATATAATTACATGAAGACAAGAGCCACATGGCCTCCCTCCCATGAAGCTCATGTAACCCCCTCTTCTCCATAAAATCAATTATGGGTAAATACAATAATAATAACAAGACTTAGCCCCTCACGCCCGCTCTCTCATGGAATCATAGCCCCCTATCTCTTTTGTCCTTGTTGGACTTGCAGCCAACGATGTATTTTATTAATGTATAGGAAGTGTTACATTTCCTAGGCACTCTGGCCCCTTTTCAACTTTACCGGCTCACCAGCCTAAGTCATATCTATATAATACATTATAGTTTATAAGGGTTAGAATTGGGATGTTACAAATTTCCTGCATAAGAAAGGGTTTTCACCTCCTTCATGAGATCATCGACAAGATCTTTTTTATTTCCAAAATTATCCACCGGATCTTGACAAATGGTTTCCATTGTCTATTCTAGGTCAAAATTTTTCCTAGATTTCTCATCAAACTGTTGTAAAAGGCTAGTTTGAAAAAGAGCAACCTCATCTTCCAGTTGGGTATGGGTTGTCTCTAGTTCACTTCTCAAGTGTTGATTCTCAATTTGCAATTGTGAAATGACATTTTGCAACTCAGTCACCTCTACACAAAGTCGGTTGTGAGATTCTTCTAAGGCAAGGGCCTTCTTTTAACGAGTCTTCAATTGATTTTTCAGTTCTGCATTTTTTGTCTTCAAGGAAGCATTTCCTACATAAGAAAGGGTTTTCACCTCCATGAGATCATTGACAAGATCTTTTTTATTTCCAAAATCGTCCACCAGATCTTGAGAAATGGTTTCCATTGTCTATTCTAGGTCAAAATGTTTCCTAGATTTCTCATCAAACTGTTGTAAAAGGATAGTTTGAAAAAGGGAAACCTCATATTCCAGTTTGGTATGGGTTGTCTCCAGTTCACTTCTCAAGTGTTGATTCTTAGTTTTCAATTGTGCAACGACATTCTTCAAGTTAGTGACCTCTACACAAATTCGGTTGTGAGATTCTTCCAAGGCAAGGGCCTTGTTTTAACGAATCTCCTGCAATTTCTAAATAACCATAACTTCATCTTAATCCAACATTCCCATAGTTAATAGCAGAAGATCCAAGGTATAAAATATGCAAAGAATGGTTTGAAGAAAAAATGACCACAACAAAGAGTTTGGCTTCACTAGTAGACTCACACCAAATGGAAGCAGTCGATCATGCACAATGGATTCAGTCACGAAATTCGTACTTGTTGAGATCATGACACTAGCAACTCAAAAAAAAAATGTTTGAGTCACATGCATAGCCACGTCATGAAGCCATTAGGTCAATGGATGAAAACATCACGAAATTAGGGCTTGTCAAAAAATGGGTTTGCTACACCAACAACACAACAAAGAGGTTTTATGGCAACTTCTCATGAACCCAAAGTTCAAATTCAAAATCATTTGGCAAGGTCGGATTTGGATGAATCATTTTGATTTGAGAAGGTGCTTGTGCGGTCGAATCGAGGCCGAGTCGAGCCACAAAAAAATGATGGTACAAGTCGATTTGATGCAATCCTCTGTTGGGGCGAGTGGGCTTGAGCCAGTCCAAAAAAGGATATGCATATCACATAAAGCTACACTTTAGGTTGGGTTCACCAGTCAAGTCAAGTGGCCTTAGGATCAAGGGTTCTTGCACTCATCGAATGTGGATAATGTGACTCGTTGGTTGGATACCCTTTCCAAATGCCACACTAGTCAAATATACATCACGTACCAGTCGACTTGGTCTTGGGAATATGAGGGTTAATCTGCAACGAGTTGACTAATGGCTTGGTTGAGTAGATCCATCATTTTCAAGTCGAGTGTGGGTCGGTCCTCCTTCATGTTGATTTGAATGAGGTTCGATCCTCCAGCTTGTACGTTGCTTCGACCAATGAGTGGAGGTTAGGTGTACATCAGTCGATAGAGGTCACTGGTTTTCAAACCCTCAGTCGAGTTGAGTAGATATTCTTACAAAAAAAGGGTGATTGAGTCGACCGAATTGCAGATCTCTGCCAAGAAACCCATGTTGACTTACCCAAGCAGACGTGCATTTCCAATGCATTCAACAATCATAATGTTACGATCGACCTTGCAAAATCCAAAGAATTTAACGTGCAATCAAAAAATTGACTCACCCAACTAGAAAACAAATGGTTGAGTCTCTTCAGGAAAAATTTAATCAATTATAAAACCTTAGTTGATTAGTTCCAATACATGGAAAAGAGAAAAGGAATTATGCCCATAATAATCATAGATGCTAAGCGCTATACTATTCTCATCTGAATCTTTCTTTGAGAGCCCGATATTGAAACCAAAAACTTTGATACTATGTTGGGATAGGCATTAACCACATAGGATAATAGATTCGAGATCAGAGGTGGTGTCTAAACACATCATAGCACTAAAACACCAGCACACTCCATGAGAGAGAAATCAAATCTCCCAATGATGTGATAGATCGATCAAAAGGATCGTCTATAAATAGATTTTGGTCATGGACCAAACCAACAATATTGGGTGGAGTTGGTTGCACATGTCCATAAAATGTGGATTTGGAATCCTAAGTGGACATGGTCAATCATTATTTTAGTTAGTTGTTGACCCAAATAATTGGTCGATCCACTCAACTGACAAGGTGAGGTTTACAACAGAACCACATATTCAAACCTTTTGTACTAGTGGCATATCGGTAGGTTGGTAAGAGCATTGCCTCTTTCCCTTTCAAATGTTTCGGAGGAATTTGTTGTTGGAGAAGTCATATTGAGGACTATGTTTCTATGAAGAAGGTCTTTTTTCATATAATTTCATTTTAAATATATGGTTTTATGGGTAGGTTGGTAAACATATCCCCTCTTGGGAGAAATATTTTATTAGAGAATGTTATAAACCAATGCTTTGAGAATGATAACAAATCAATAAATAATAGTCCAATTCGAAGGGGAAACCTCCATTTACAATATATTCAATGTACAAGATGAAATAAGATGAGATAATATTATCCTAAGACTAGGTATATGTATAGGAGACAAAGGGTACAATTATAGTGAAAGGGTGCAATTCTAGCCTACATTCAAATATAACACTAGAAATGTAATAATTCAATATCCAGGGCTTAATAAAAGAGTTTTATAAATAACATGGGGCTATGTATAGGTCTTAACATGCCCCTCCCCTTCAAATAATTTTTGTCCTCAACACTTGACTAATTATGGGTGTTTCTGCATGAATAACTTATCTTCCCATGTTGCCTCTTCCATTGGTAGGTTCTTCCATTTGATGAGGTACTATGTAATTGTGCAATTTTTGTTTTGTTTAATTGTTGTTTCAATGATTGTTTATGGTTCTAGTATAATTTTCACTTCCTCGTTAATCTCTAGTAAAATAGTTTGGATTGGGATTTTGTTGTCGATTATCTTATTTAATAAATAAACATGGAAGATTGGATGTATACATGAAGATGGAGGCAACTCCAATTTGTAAGCCATGTTGGAATTTTAAATTTTCTAGCTACACAATTACAATTACTTAATCCAATAGAAAATGTAGTAGGATCACTGAAAGATAGACAATCACAGATACAATAGAACACATAGATTATATTGGGAAACCCTCGTGGGGGAGAAAACCCAACAATCAAAATGCTCAATATAGATTCCTTCAACCAGTGCAATGGTGCGCTATAGCTCTCCAAGAAAAACCTAGGCCAAAACACCAAAAAAACTAGTCTCCAAAACTTGTGCGCTAGACTTTCTTACGTGCTCCAAGATGCATAAGAGAAGTGTGTGTGTGAGTGTGCAAATGAGAGGAACCTATTCTCTATTTATACACAATAGTGTCTCTTGAAGAGACATGATTCTGGACCTAACTAACCCATAAAACAAGGTCAACTAACCACAATGGGGCTTTTTACAATTATAAGTAAAATACCAATAATATAATAATTAATGTTGAGTTGAATTTTACAATATAATTACAATAACCTTTTAAAGGTTTGATCGAGACAAATATACATGAATATCTTCTGTAGTTACACCAAAAGTATTAACACTCCCTCTTAACTAAGAAGATAATCTTTCTAGACACAGACTCCAAGTCTTGATGCCACACGCGTTCACATCCATTGATTGTTCAACATGTGAATCTATACATCCTTGGATATCCATAGTGAAACATGACTTGACCCCATTCATCTAAGGTCTTTGGGTATCTCTAAATATCTACAACATGTCCCCAGGAAATCCACTCCTTGTGATGCATCAATACCTAATCGTGTGCACTCCTGTCGCAGTGCCAACCCTTTTTCATGCTGGATGAGATCCACCAGACTCAGTGCCAACCCTTTTTCATGTTGGATAATATTTTTCCATACTCAGTTCCAACCCTTTTTCATGATGGATGAGTTCCACCTGTCACTCCCTCTGAAGAGGGACCACACCAAGCTTGTCCCTGAAGTACTCAAACTTCATCCTTGACAGTGGCTTGGTGAACACATCTGCAACCTGATCATTGGTAGTCACGAACTGGAGCCTCATTTCTCCCCTCTGTACCATATCCTTGATGTAGTAGTATCTGATCTAGATATGATTTGACCTAACATGGAACATCGAGTTCTCTGACAACTTCATACAACTCTGGTTGTCACACCAAATGCAGGTCGCCTCCAATCCGAGACCAAATCACCCAGACAACAAATTTCAAAGTCACACTGCTTCTCTACTCATTGCACATGTTGCCACATACTTAGCTTCAACTGTACTAAGTGCCACACAAGACTGCTTCATGTTTCTCCATGAGACCATACTAGAGCTAATAATGAAACAGATCTTGAAGTGCTCTTCTGGTCAGGAATGCTGCCAGCCCAATCTGAATATGAGTATCCATACAATCCAAACTCATGGTCAGATCTATACCAGATACCATGATCTAGAGTACCCTTTAGGTACCTCAACACATGTTTTGTTGCAACCAAAAGAACCTATCTAGGATGCTCCAAATGCTGACTCAAGGTGTTCACATCAAAACATATATCATGTCTTGTGTTCGTCAAATACATCAAAGAGCCCACTATCTTCCTGTATAAGGTAGAATCCACAATCTCTGAAGTTGTATCCTACAAAAACTTTAGATTTTATACCATCGAGGTAGCCATGGTCTTACAGTCCAACATCTCGAAACTCTTCAATATTTCCACAACATACTTTCCTTGATTTAGGAAATCCCATCTGATCTATGCCAAAATTCTAGTCCCAAGAAGTAGTGCATCATTCCTAAATCTTTCATCTTGAATTATGCATCCAATTTTCTCTTACAGTCAGTGATGAGCTTTTTTGCACCTATTAGAAACAGGTCATCTACGTACAGTAGTAGAATCATGGGTTCACCATCCTCAACCTTCAAGTAAATTTTAGGATTTGCACTGCTCTTGGTAAAAACCAAGCTCGTCAGAAAATTATCAATCCTACCATACCATGCTCTGGATTCCTGCTTCAATCCATATAAAGCCTTTTTTAATATGCACACTTGAGTCTCCCTATCATGTGTCTCAAATCCAAGTGGTTGCTCAACATAAACTTCCTCTTTTATTTCACCATTCAAAAAGGTTGTCTTTACATCCATATGGTGCACCTTCCATTTCATCATAGTGGCCAATGAAATTATAGTCCTAATCGAGGTATATCTTGCTACGAGAGCAACAATATCTTCATAGTCAACCCTTCCTCCTGAGAAAACCCTCGGGCCACAAATATTTCCTTATATTTTTCAATACTGCCATCAGTTGCATGTGTTGTCCTATAGATCCATTTCAGACTCACCACATATTTTTCCTTTGGTCTGGGAACTTATCCCATACATCATTCTGCATAATGGACTACTATTCCTCTACCATGGCATCTTTCCATACTTGATTTTCTGTAGCCTCTTCATAACTGGGCGGTTCTGCATCCATTATGTCACACAAGCATGCCACATAGCTAGAATACGGCTTCAACTTCTTACTTTCCTTGAAATATTTCTCTGGGGTACCAATTATTTCTGCATCTCTAATAAGATCTTGTGCCCAAGCCAGTCTTCTCTTGCGAGAAGGTATCTCGGCTAGTTTTTGAGGTTCTACTATGTCATGATCCTCTAGAATGACTTCCTTTGGTTCAACTACCTATGGAACTTTAGGAACTTCATTCTCTTCTTCGTGTACCTCTTTTACACTGATCTGTTTGGATTTACTGAAAGTTGCATTATCATCGAAGGTTACATCTCGGCTGATCTCCACTTTATGTTGACTGGGAATGTATATCCTGTAAGCCTTCAATGTGTCACTATAACCAACAAATATGCCCTTCTATTCAGAAGAGTCCAACATTGTCCTATTTTTCTTGGGGACATGAACAAATACAGGGCAGCCAAATATTCTAAAATGGATGACTTCTGGCTTCTCTCCTGAAAACATCTCCTCGGGTGTCTTGTTTTCAAATGTTGAAATATTGTAATTACGAAGAATATTCTACTTATTATTGAGTTACTATATTATAGATCAATCCCCTTTTGTGGATTGATCATGTCGAGACTTATGTATGACCAAATCCCCTTTTGCAGATTGGTCAAACCCTAATTAAATGGTGCTAATTGAGAAGTCGGCCCCTAGGGCTAATTAAAGTGGTTTTAGCCACTAAGTGAAGAATCTGTCCCTGCTTGATGAAGAGACACCACACTAGCGCTCCCCAACTAGTATAATTAAGAGAGGCTAGTACCTCATACACTCACTCAACCATTCATCTAGTGCACAAGTTTTGGATATAGTTGCAATTTCTAGAGGAAGGAGAGAGAGGCGCATGCTCATTCTTGGTTATTCTTGATGGTCTTGTTTTTTTATCTTGGCATTGTATTGGAAATCCATATTAAGGAAGTTTTTGTTGGGTTTTCTCCCCCATGAGGGTTTCCCAGGATAGAATGATGTGTACCTTGTGATTGTGTTTCTCTTAGTGATCCTACTTATGGTATTATTGTTTAGTAAATTGAAAAGAACTAAATAGTAGCTCTAAAATTAACATGGTATCAGATCTAAACTGAGTAGAGCATCTTTCATTGGGTAACCAAAAACGTCATTGTTGTCGTACAAGAAAATTAGAGATTTTTGTTGGAAGGGATTTTTTTCCCTAAAACCATCTAGGGAAGTGCACCCTATCCTAGTAAACTTATTGGTAGCTTGAGCACACCTTTTCAGTGGCCAGAGCCTCCGGAATGTCAAACCCTAGTTTTCAATGGTACCAAAAATCTAGGAAACTAGAACTAGTACCAGAAGTACCAGTCTAGATTTGTGCAGGCTCAGTTTCAAGGGGTATAATTTGGATTTTCTTAAAACATACTTCACCAGCCTACTCAC
>ML826554.1:25053-63876 GCA_009831015.1 Picea engelmannii
AGACTTTAGTTGCAACTCAACATTACACTTTAGTTCTAGACTCAAGACTTTAGTTGCAACTCAACATTACACTTTAGTTCTAGACTCAAGACTTTAGTTGCAACTCAACATTACACTTTAGTTCTAGACTCAAGACTTTAGTTACAACTCAACATTACTAAAAATAGAACTAGACTCAAGACTTTAGTTGCAACTCAACATTACACTTTAGTTCTAACATAGAACTAGACTCAAGACTTTAGTTACAACTCTTGACAAGGCAATTCAAAATTGTCTTCATGGTGGATAATGTTTACACGTGCCAACACACTAGATTAGTACAATTACATCATTTGCAATATTAGGAATATTGTTTATTTCTAGCTCATAGGAATTTTACATTCAACCTAACTTTTGCTAGATACCTTGACTTTTGTTCATGGCTCACAAGGTTTGACTAGGCTCACAGAGGTTGTATGTTCCCCCTGACTAGTCAGTTTATGCTCACAGAGGTTGTACGTTCCCCCCTGACTTTTGCACTAGACTGTCTATGCTCACAGAGGTTGTACGTTCCCCCTGACTTTTGCATTAGACTCACATAGCATCTCGTTCATCCTGACTTTTGGTTTGACTCACAGAGGTTGTTCGTTCCCCCTGGCTAGCCTCAGGGTGGCCCATATGGCCTCTCATTAGAGAATGACTGTCGATGCTGCCAAATTTAACATTAACATGATGGGTCATCGACAGAAAAATCAATCGATGGATAGTTAACCTACAAGAGTTTGAATTGGATTCCGTTTCAGTGAAATCTAAAAAGTCCTTGGTCTTTGCGGAGTTGATTTCAGAACTTATGGTCAAAAGTAGTGATATTTCGCTCGAAGAGTCACCAATTAATGAAGATCTTTTTTTTGATAGCATCTTCAGACTCCTGGTATGGAGATATACTTGTGTGTATTTAGACTTTGAAGTGCCCCGGTTCTGCTTCTCGTGATGAGCGTCGACGAATACGACACCAAGCACATAACTATCTCATACTCGATGATACTTTGTATCGTCGAGGGGTGGATTGCATTCTTCGATGATGTCTTACTCACGAAGAGGCGGTGCTTGTTTTGAATGACTGTCACACCGAAGCATGTGGTGGTCATTTGTATGGGTTGGCAATAGCCCAAAATATTCTTCACGCTGGATACTTTTGGCCCTCGTTAATAAAAGATTGTGTTGAGGTAATCAAGAAGCGTCACCTGTGCCAGATCTTGTATCGAAAGATGTAGGCACACCGAAATCCTATGTTCCCAATTATTGTTGTCGACCCATTCACCAAGTGGGGGATTGATTTCACTACATGTCACCCAGCTTCAGCTAGAGGGCATTGTTACATCATCATAGCAATAGACTACTTTACTAAGTGGGTCGAAGCTATGCTGACGTTTAACAATGACGGGGAAACTGTTGCCTTGTTCGTTTTTAACCAGATCGTAGCCCGGTTCGGTATCCCAAAGGATATTGTCACTGACCATGGTAGTCACTTCTAGAATAAAATGATGTCTGAATTAAAATCAAATCTTGGGTTTAAAGAAGAACATCCGTCATCATATTACCCACAAGCGAATGATAAGGTAGAAGATGTGAATAAATCTCTCAAGACTATTCTTCAGTGAACGATTAATTCGGCCAAGTCAAATTAGCATTTGATGTTATATTCGACACTTTGGGCTTATTGAACTTATGTAAAGACTACTACCGGTTTTTCACCTTTTCAACTTGTCTACAGGCTGGAGGCAGTCTTGCCCATTGAATGTCAATTCCCTTGTCTGAAGTTGGCAGTGGAACTACTGCCCGACACTACACTGCTTGAGGAACGTCTTCTATATTTCGAGCAACTCGATGAGTAGCATTGAGATGCAACTTTGTCTAATGAGGCTCGTAAAAAAAGATTCAAGTGCCAGTATGATCAGTCCATTCGCCCTCAGATTTTCTCCGAAGGCGATCTTGTCCTAGTCTACGATGAAGACAAAGATCCCCTGGGGAAAGGAAATTTCAAACCCATGTGGTTCAAACCTTTCATTGTGAAAGAGGTCTTAGAGAAGGGTGCTTACCATCTGGTTGATTTCGAGGGTAATGCCTTAGCGGAGCCTATAAATGGGCTCTACCTTAAGAAGTATTACACTTAGGTCGGTCTCTTGAGCATGACTTATTGTATATATGTATAATTTTTATACATCTTTGTCTTTTTGTTTTATGGACATGTAGTCATTTATGTTTTCTTTTTCATTATGGCAGATGTCAAGTGAATCTGAAGTCTATGTTGGGTTCGTGGACGACGCTAGCCGACACACTCAGAGGCTTACTTCCTCAACATGGGTAATTTTTACACCTAGTGGTCAATTGTTATCTTCTGGAGGTATTTTTCTAGGCGAAGAAACCAATAATGTTGTCGAGTATATTCCATTGATAGAATTACTATGTGGTGCCTTGTCACATGGTATTTCTTGCCTCCGGGTTTTATTTAGATGCTCAACTGGTCGTGTCCCAGTTAAATGGGGTGTATCGTGTTTATGGTCCCACTCTTCATCGACGATTCCTTAGGGTACGTCTCTTAGAACGATCTTTTGATTATATTTCTTATATTCATGTTCCTAGGAGATCTAACCAACTAACTAAACCATTAGCTAATCAAGTATTAGATTGGCATGTTGCTCACATGTAAAAGTAAAACAAAGACATACACATGTAAATAAATTTGTAAAAAATGTTCATCCATAAGACAGAAAAGATATATATATATATATTCAAAAAATAATGTCATGAGTACAAAGTGGGCACTAAAGCCTAAAAAATAACTAGTATACATTGTTGGGCTTAAGCCCTCAGTACATAGTACAAAAGGTTCCCTCGACACATGATGGTCCAATACTATCTAAGGTCTAGGCCCACTGGCCCTACTATAGTGAACCATGACGTTCACGAGACTATGGAATAAATGGACCCAAGTTTAAGGCACCCCCACTACATGTGTCTACATAGCCAGGGGAAGATCCTCGATCTCTACCATGGGTACTGCATGAGTGAGAGTCGTCAGGTTTCTCTCTACTCGTCGTAGCACTCTCTCAGCCTCTCCGACTAGGGGTCCTCTTGCAGCTGTTGGTCTTCCTGCTCTTGTTGGTCTTCCTGCTCTTGTTGGTCTTCCCTTTGGTCGAGGATGACGCCTTATCCTGGTGAAGTCTGCTAGTCGAACTGGTCCCACATCTGTATATAACAGATCATTAAGTTAGTACTCTGGCATTAACATAAAAAGGATAATATACACAAATTAAAAAAATTTAATAACTTTAAAAAAAAAATGTGTTACCTATATCGTCACGCTCCTCACCAAGGGGCATGCACATGGCTAGATATCTCAGGAAACTAATTCCTACATAGGAATAGTCCTCTATGACGGGAATATGACGGGCCCACCAATAAAAAAATTTGTCATCAAATGCCTCCTGGGTTCTTCCTCCACCCTATCTAGGCAGCAAAACTGCCCACCTGCACAATGTTGGGAAGGAGGCAATATGCCCACGTACTGTCTCCCTCGGGCTAAGACTAGGCACTCTCAAAGAAGAAGAAATCCCATAATACTGTGCCAAACCCGAAGTTCTTGTTCGTGCTCCTGTGACAGTCTGTGAGATGTTTCTTCATGCATGTCAGCATGGTAGTACTTCAATAAAAAATGGTCGCCTCCAAACATTGAACTTCACAATGCATCGATGCATGGGAGGCCTGATGGAGTGTTGCAGATCCTGTAATCCGCCCAATCATGAAAAGTGAAATGCGAACGTGGAGGTTGGTGATCTGGTGGATCGACACCTGAGAACCTACTTTCTTGGTACCAACCTCACAGTACATCCCGATGTAATCCTCAATGTTGTACGACCCTAGAGGAGAGGTCCTCAGATTGATCGATTCCCCTCTCCTAGAGAGGTATGTCAAGAAGTAAATATCCTATGTGGTTGGGGTCAGTGATTGACCCTCTAGCATAAATCTATCTGCATCAGGGTGCCAATACTCTACCAAAGCATTTAGCAACCTTGGTTGTGCCCTCACGAATGGATAGTGGAAGAACTTCCACATGCCACACTGTTCTAACATAGCAATGGCCCCGAGATCCTCCTCGACCAAGAAACCAAGTTCCTCATGTTCCCTTTCTCTCCAGTGCACACATCCTATCACATAAAAGGTTGGAGAGGTGTTAATCCTTGTTGTTTATTTTTTGGGTATTAAAGGAGGTGTACACAGGCTGAGTATTACTCTACCTATGTACATATGTGGGCTGAGCATGGACATCCCCCGTACACGCAGATGCGACCCTTTTACAAGGGCACACACCTCCCAAACACAAAATTAAACACAAAAAAATGAATTAAAATGAAGGAGAGGCTGATTTGTACTTACTTGGTCCAAGTGTGAGGGTTTTCTATCCACCGTAGCTCCTTGAATTCACGTTTTGAGGAAGAGGGTTTTTGACCTTTTTGGTTATTTTTCAAATTGCAATGGTAAAAATGAGTTGTTCGCCTTTATTTATAGACTTTTTTGGCCCCTTTTGCCCTAGTTTGGTCCCATTTTCTGTCTTTCTTGACTTGGTGGCTACTTGATTCCTCTTTTGAATCATCTTTGGGTCATTTTGATGAACTTATCCTTTTGGTTTGGTGATTTTCTTGAGATAGGTTACACTTATATCATCCCATGGTAAAAGTCATTGTTTCAAATATTGCATATAGGTTAGGTTTTCACTCCATACATTCTACATTTTTTTTGACTTTTCTGCTTTGCCATAGGATCGATCCCACCCAAATGTGACACAGAACCTTCTCAGCTGCTTTAAAAGTGTCATAATTAGGTGGTAGAGCCTACCTCTACATGGATGCCCTCCATGCTGTGAGTTTTATTCTTAGGCTTGGGAGTCCTTGTTAGTCTCACCATGATTACGAATTAAAGCCTCATTCTTCTTTCTAGTCATCATTCTTGGCCTTACCCACAGGACTCCCTAAAGAGCATGGTTTGTTGTCTTTCAAGCTCATTTAAATTTTGAAAGCAACATCCAACGAGAGTTCATTTATTCTTTTCGATCTTGTCTGGATTACTTGAGAAAAGAAACCCCCTTGAAGTCTTCTTTAAGCCCTAAGTTTCAAACTCTCTAAAAATGAAAATATCGTCGAGCGATCTTGTTGTTGGTTGTGGAGCCTGATTATCTTCCTAATTCAGAGGTCCTTGCTTTTAGCCGTGTTTATACCCCATGAAGTATTTACACCCCATAAATATGTAGACTCTTCCATGTGGGGGAGTGCAGAGGGGGGGTACCCCCTCTGCGGGGTCCGGGGGGGCTATCCCCTCGACTGGGGGGTATGGGGGCCAGTAGGTCCCCAGAGGAAAAAATTGCCTTGTAAATGTATATTGTAATTTCATTGTAAATCTGGACCATTCATTATAAGGCCACATATATAACGGTAGAGATTATGTTAGAATTTTTTGCCCTAGAAGGCAACCCTCTTTTATGAGGGAAATGTATTGCGGCTATGGTTGTTCGCGAATATTGTATTCTGAGAGAGGAGACTGTGAGAGAAAGAAGAGGAAGTTACAACGAGTTTTGCTATAGGTTGTATCCCTTCATTTGCTGGATAATAATAAAGGAAGGACCTGGCAATTTCTCTGGTGGACGTAGCCCACACTGGGTGAACCACGTAAATCTGTGTCTCTCTTGTATTGTGTATCTTTTGTGTTTTGTTTTCCGCATTTGTTTTATTTTATTGCTTCGCGGTCCTGTTTTTCTAACACTTGTTTCCCTTCACGCTCGACAAACTCAAATTTGAAGGCACATCTGTCTGGCTGTAGTTTACCCCTTTTTCGGTTCGGACGACTAATTTTACGAATAAAGGTATGCCCTAGGAACTTTGGTTCACTAGGAGAGTATTCTCAGGCGTAAGTTTAACCCTTTTTCGGGCTCGAGGGACCAAATTTTTTAAGAAGGCACATTCTCATTGGTTTTGGTTTATCTCTTTTTCAAGCCTTGGAGATTACTTATGAAAAAGGAACCCCCTCGAAGTCCATAGTTAAGCTCTTTTCAGACTCCCTAAATATGAAAAGATTGTCTAGTGACCTTGTTCGTTTAACACTCGTTAATTGGTCCTGAAAGAACATCTATTTGGCATAGGTTTAACCCCTTTTACAACCAATAGATTATCTAGGAAAAAGGTACACCTTGGGAGACTTATGGGAGAGTTCTCCTAAGTTATAGTTTATACTTTTTCGGGCTAAGGAGACTAAACTCAGAAAAAGGCTATGAGTCCATAGTTAAGCTCTTTTTAGACTCCTTAAAATTGAAAAGATCGTCAAGTGATCTTGTCTCAATCACACTTGTTAAAATGGTTTTGAAGAGACGTCTTTTTGGTATAAGTTTAACCCTTTTTTGAACTGATTGGACTAGTTACAAAAATGGAACTCCTTGGAGTCTTCTTTAGCGTTTTTTCATAATCTCTAAACGTGAAAAAACCGTCAATCTTACCTTCTATGGGATCGTAAAACTTCACATGGAAGAAGTATTGTTGTGTCATGCTTAATCACATCGCATGTCTCATCCTTGCATCTTTAGCCTAATATCGGCTCCATGTTGCTCTCAACTGAACCTTCAAAGCATTCCTTATACGCAAGCCTTGCAACACTTTTTCATTGCAATTTGAAACCTTGACCCATGGAGGAATTTTCCCGAGTGTCCTTATCCTGCACATGTCTCCTTGCCCTGATCATTAGTATGTTCCATGCGCTTGGAACCAATTTGCTTGCTCGTGACACTCATTCCTCCTTTGTAACATAGCATTCTTTTATTATTTTTCAAGCTTGTTAAAAATTTGAAAAAGACAAAAAAATCAAATATTCCAAAAAGAGGGGATGAGATATACTTTCTCTTTTATTCGGCAGCAAGATAGTCACCCTTGGACAAAGCACATCCTTCTATTTGTTCGCAAAGCATTGGGATCTAGTATGACCTTCGGAAGCTATTCTCGCTACATGGAGTTGTGTCCTCCTTCGCTTGGTTACTCTTCCAAACATATGGAGAGTTTGTGGTGCCTCCTGTATCACAAACTTATGTCAATATTACGCTACCTAAGTCTCATAATTTTTCATGCTTTTGTCCAAGGGAAGTTTTATCCAGCCTGAGTCGGCCATTCTACAGTTTGTCTCTTGAATTTCATGAGTCAACCATCCCGAGAGTCCAGTCAAGTCCGGATTCAAAATTGATGAAGTTTTGTGCCTGATGATCGAGATCCTCTAGTCTTTCCTCGAGGGCATGTCGAAGACCTCAGAGTAGTGAGTCTTACACTCCTATTGTACTCCTACTTGAGCCGATGAAGATCTTGAAGTTGTTGCTCGAGTTATGAAGCTTCTCATCTCTAGTCATAGGCATTGATGCTTCTAGAAGATGCATATTATATTGTACTTAAATATCATCAAATGATTTTGATGTAGATCTGATGTGTATTGCTTGCGGCTACAATTTATATAGACATTTATATGACATGGATATTTACTGTACTTGATTGGTAGCCATGATTAGTTCATCTTGAGCATGGGTATGCCTGCCTTGAAGATATTTTCATTGTTTTGCATATGACACCTCTCGAACTATGGTCCTAGGCTCACTCGACTCTGTGCCTTTCCACTGGTAAAGATATTGTAATGTATTTCGGTCATCAATTTCTCTTCTGACCTCACACATTAGGGGGCATATGTTATAGTCTAAAAATACCCTACCTATGCATACATGGCATTGACATTTTCTCTTACACAATTTTCCAAATTAGTGTCGAGGATCCTTCCTAATAAACCATTTTTTGGAACATGTACGCGCCCTGCTGAAATACAAACCACGTACACACGCTAGTTGCATACTAGTTAGCCCGCATACATATGCGAGCTGCATGCTAGACAACCCGCATTTACCTCCAAAAGTTGCAAAAAATATATAATTGCAAGGAATTCGACAAAGTTTACAGGCTATCAAGGGTTTCCCAACCATTTCACCCATTGTAGCCCATCCCCAAACTGAATAACCATCTTTTTCTCATATAAAAAGAGGTCTTGGGGTCCCATTTACAAAATCAAGCAAGAGAACAAGTAAACTCTGTCAAAATCCCTTCCCCTTTTAGCCCAAGTTTTGCATCGCTTTCTGAGATTTGGCCCCAACATTCCCCTCCAGCCCTTTCTCCTTATACAACCCTTTCCCTTTTCCCAAAGAGATCAGTTGGTTGTGAGAGGCAAGCATGGGAATGATGCACTCGGAGCAGCAATAAGAGGAGCTCAGACTTGGTTCGCGAAGCATTTGCCAATAAGAAGGTTGTAATCTTTCTAATCTTCATATTGAATAAAAGAGTTATTTCCCGTCCCAATACATTGTGTCTTTATGTTTTTATTGATTAATGCATCTATGCTTATATCTGAATATCGAAAGTAACAAGTAAGAGATTGTATATTTGTAACATTGTTTGCCTAAGTGTTCTTGCAGGTTAGCTTTGGGAGGAGACCCACAATATAGGAAGCTACAAAGGTGAAGGAGGTCTACATCGGACGTTAGGACCAAAGGTACACCTAATGATCTTCGTTTCTCTCTCTTGTCCTTCAGTTTAGATAGTTTTGGGGTAGCTCAGGAATATAACTGTCTTTAAAGGGAAGTCATTGCTCTGCATGTACCTCGACCCAATATAGTAATAGGGGGATTCCCCCCGCTAGCAATTGGGTTCTTAGAACATGGGAAAAATGATTGTTTACTCACGCAACAAAAGAAAGGGAGGTGTGGAAGGAGAACTCAACTGCCATCCAACAAAGAATAAAATAAGAAGAGGTTACAAAGTCCTTGATGGTGCAAGAGAAGGAGCTTTTCTCTAAATTGTTGGAAGTTTTGTTTTGTGCCCGATAAACATTCTGCGTTTATATGCATGAGATTTAAAGACTTGTTTCTCATATTGGTGAGTCTCTTTGATATATTTGCATAAACCCTAATCTTGCTTTTTGCTGTGTAAAGTTCCCTGTTAGAGCCTTAGACATTGAACCTCCTTTTCCTTACCAGTATTAGTGTTTTTATCGTACATCTGCAACATGGCAATTCAAGAGAAAAAGCAATACAATAAAGGAGGGAGTGTGTTAAGATATGAGCCACAAAGTTTACAATTGGTAAATTCTGATCCAACATTTAGGGTTTCCTTTGAGCAAGCTGGGTGCATGAGGTTTTGCGAAAATATTCAAGGGTTCAATGTGCAGTTAACGAAGGAATTTCCCTCGTCTTCAATGGTGTCCAGACAAAGATTTTTGATATTACTTTCCAGGTGTCAGAGGAGACAATCGTTGTTGAAACCGAGATTTTAGTTCAAGGGGAGAAATGGTTTAAAGGTATGCCTCTTGATGTAACTTTCTATACTAATTTCTTGAAACCCAAGTACAAAAAGCAGAATTTTGGTGCTACCTTTCCAAGAGAACGCATACTGGAGCATTATGAAAAGTTATTAAGAGTGGTTCAACGATATTTCACTTGTGAGGGCATGTTTGGCATAGTATACCAGTATCATATTAGGCTTTTAATGCATTTCACATGAAATAATCTTTTAAATTTACCTTTTTACCTATACAAAAGTTTAGGTAAAATGTCAGACATAGTATAGGCTAGGGATGATAAGGTTAAAACCAATTTATTTCATTTCTCTCTAGTAAAGTTATTGGCGTTGGAAGAGCTTAAGAAATTAAACAGGGATTGGGATTCTTTCCTAGTTTCAACAAACATTCCTTTAGACCCCAAAAGAGACACTTCCTCATTTGCTGAGAAAATGGCTTCTAAGGATTCAAATGGGAAAGAGAAAAGGTCTGTAGAGCATGACATTGAGAAAGGAAAAGAAATTGAAGATTCTCCACCAAGCCAGAAAGCTAAGAAGAAAGGTAGAAAGCTACACTTTGCTGATGAGGTGGATGAAACACCAAAATTGAGTAGTCCAATCATAAGGTCAACTGCCAAAAGACTACCTACACCTACCTTGCATACACATTTTTTTAAACCTACAACTCAAGAAATGGATAAAGATCAGGTTCAGTCTGTTAGCATCATGATTTTCATAGCTAGAGTTAGAGGTTTGTCCAAAGTTTTCAAAGTCATGACATGATCTTGGGAAAATCAAGGCATTCCTAGATGAGTCATAGGTTAGGGTGAATATCATTATGGTTCATAATCACCTTTCATGAGGTTAGAAAAGGAACAATCATGACACTCCATGCCATTGGTATCGTTGCAAACTTCAAAAGCATACTCGTTGTGCAAGTTCATTGCGCAAAGGATTTTGCTGCTTTCATTTGCTGCACGCTGCGCATAGGATTTCACCATGCAAAGGATTTTTTTGCGCAGAGGAAGTGGGTTTTGCCGCTCATGGGATTTCATTGCACGGAGGATTTTGTCGCGCAGGGGATTTTGTCGCGTAGAGGGTTTTGCCGCACAAAGGGTTTTACTGTGCGTAGGCTACAAGGCACTCTACATAAATGACTGGTTTAATGGTCAACTTTAAGATCACTTTCTGACCAACTGGAGAGGAATTTTGAAAATTCCTAAGAGTTTTTTGTCAAGGACAAACCAAATAATAAAAACCTCTCTTAGATTTGAAAAAAATGTCATACTTTGGTAGATTCAAATGAATCTTTACAACCCATTTTTTCAGATTTTGTTTTTGTCATCATCTTTGGGCACAGATCCCAAGCTATTAGAGAGGATTTTTAGAAACTTGAGAGAGGTTTTTCTCAATAACAGGTTCATTAACAAAAACCTCTCTCTGTTTTGAAAAATCGTTTTTTATTCGGGAGATATGATGTCATCTTTAACCCCTATTTCCTTAGTTCGCTGCGCAATCTGTTGTGCTTTTGCTGTAGGTTATTGTTGCGTAGCAGACTTGCTATGCAAGGGTGATAGAATGTCCAACAATGCACATGATGACTCATTACAACCACATGGTCGAATTTTGATAATGATAAAGGATTTTAAAGAATATTTCAGTTAGGATTATGATTTGGCAAGGTTGGGTTTTCTATTTTTAGTAAATCCATTGAAGTTATTATTCTCTTTCAAATAAACCGGATCCATGATTCTAGGAGGTAGTTGATCCGAAAAGATCTTTTAAACAACAATGGTTGAGTTATTTAGCATGATTTAATTAGCTATTTAGGAAGCTGAATGAAAGAGGAAGAATTATGAATGAAACATAACAACCATTAAGCAATGTACAGATCTGAACATAAACATGAAGACAACAAACCATTAAACACCAAAGTGATAATAGAGTTTGACAATCTCGCCTACATCTCTGGGCCTATGTCTCAGCGGGCTTTCTTATTTTTGTTCGAAGATTTAAATGTACATCATGAAAGTGCCAATGGATTACAACAATGCGTTGGTCTTGTTCTACCAGATCTCAAGAACACATCAAAACTGACGACACCCAAATCGGATGAACGAAGCTCCCATAAATGGCCCACAAAGGTGCACTCCTCAATAGCTTCCCTACATGACAATGGATTTGGCTCAACAATTCGACAACATAAACCTGTTCTGAACCTCCTCTCTTGGCTTCAAGAGCCTTTGGTTTATATAGGCCCGAAGTTGGCAACCATCTCCCAACTTCCCCCCAAGATCTAGCCTCAAAAAAGGCCCAAGATCCTCCAAATATGGATAAAATCTCCAAAAACTAGCTAATAATCCATATAAAAATCATAACAATAGTATAAAACCCACTTTTGGGCTTAATTCGAGTGCAACCCCCTTGTGGCTGGGCCCCTAGTCATATATAACGCGCTATGTGGCCAAGCGCTAACCTGGCACGCTGGCCTTTGGTCTTCAACCCTTAAACCGCTAGTTCTTGGTCGCATTACAGGCCATATGGCCACAATTTACACGCGCCCCATTCCTTAGCCCCTTGGTATTTGGCCTATGGTTAAGCCCCCTGGTCGGCGGGCTAGCTCGACCGACCGGGCTAACCCTTTTATCTTCGTACCAACAATATAGCTACAAAGAACCTGGTCATATGCCGAGTGTATCCACACGACCGAGATCCAGGGCTCATTCTAGATCCAACCTCCGCGCCAGTGGTTACAGAACAGGGTCTTGTGTAAGGGTTCCATGGTGAAGCACCCCAGGATAACCACCATATAACAAATCCCACACCAATACATAGGTTGCAGTCATATAGCATGGTCATATTGCTGAGGGCTAGGGCTAGGCCCCAGCCCTTTTCCACCCGAAATCCAACAAACACTCAACTTATATACAAGTGACGCCCTTTACGGTTAAGTCCCACTAGGTAGGAAGGCTGGTAGCCTGACCTACACGAAATCTTGATGCCCCAATAGGTCATAGGTTCGAACCCGCTGAACCCAACAAATTTTGCCAAACATAATAACCAATGACCAATAAATGGGTACCACGTGGCAGCGTATGTCTAGGCCACATGGAACCACGCTGTTCATCAATAACTTGCCACATGTCAATCGCCCATTAATCCACCTGTCTGTCCAAGTGTCATGCCACTGTACCTGCCATGTGTCATACGACTGCCACGGTACTTGCCACGTGTCGTACGACCCTGCCACTGTACCTTCCACGTGTCGTACGACCCTGCCACATCTGGCGTATGAATGTGCCATGTGTTACCCTTGCAGTGGTGACATGTGTCACAGTCTGATTGGCCCACTTGTCTGACACGTCATCATTCCGTACGCCCAGTCACCCTGCCACGTGTCAGTCTGTACGCCCAATCAACACACTGTCCACATCACTATATGGTCAACTGCCACGTGTCACTTCCAGACGCTACCACATCAACATCCATGTACCCTGCCATGTCAGTTGTACAGACGTATGGCCTGTACAAACAACTGCCACGTGGTACTGTACGGACTGTACAATCATCAATTTTTTGCTTGTTTGACAAAATGAACAGATCGCAATATTTGGAGCATACGATGTCCATTTGAGCTCGTTCAAGTTGTGTTGGGTTCTTAACGTCGAGGCCTATGCACACGTCCATTTTGACGAGATTCTAAGCACTTTATTTTTTAGGCTTTTCTGAGCCCCATCTAGCTCCTGGATCCAATTATGGATCACACCTCCCCACTAAATACCTTTTGGTCCTCCAAAAGGTTACAAAATTGACCTTTACTTGATTACATACTCATAAGGATAAAATAAACACTATGTTGTACAAAAATGATGTTATAACAGGTCATCATTTCAACATGTGTGATTACATTAATGGAAGCAAAATACAATGAAGATGTGACATCCACTTCTGGCAAAACCAAGTGGCTGGTTTCTTTCCTTCATGGTGTTTCTATTGCTTCACTGGTAATGCCTCTTCCTTCTTGAGTACATGCGCAATCCTTTTGTCCTTCTTTGGACGAAACTCCGGATTAAGCTTCCAACAATTAGCCTTTTGATGTCCACCCTTGTTGCAATAAGTGCATTGAGTTTTTGGCATCCAGACTTGTTTGCCCTTCTCTTTCTTCCATTGTGGAATTGAGTCTTGATGTCGTGTCTCCTTCCTGGTCGACATAAACTTCCTGTACAAATATTGTCTCTTCCAACACTTGGCAACACAATGCTTGGGTGAATGACAAAAAGTACATGGATACAAATTCCACAAGTTTTGGATTACATGATTATGCTTTTTATAATAAAAAAGAGAATTGGAAAAATCATGACCATTATACCTTTCTCGCTGATCTTCAATTTGCTTTGGAGATGACTTGCATTCACTATCACAATCATGGAGTGATACACCATCACCTTTCGTGAAGTGTTCCCGCAATGACTTAAGGTGGCCATTTGAAGCATCACTTGCTTCCGATGTTTTGGCGCCCATCTTGGAGAATGCTCCAATCTCCTCTTCGCCATATCCCAATCCTAAATAAGGAGGTCTTTCCACAACCTCAATGGGATTAATGATACCTTGGCCCTCAATTCCAAGGCCCTTTCCTTCATAACCCATCTTGGTTAGTAATCTCAAACCTATACCTCTGGTATGTTTTTCAAATGCACCATAAGAACCATATTGATGGGAAAAATGTGAAATTAATGAACGACCTCCACTGCATACCTCAAAAATGTTTTCTGAAACAGATGTAGAAGGAAATTCCTTCAATTCGTCTTTGCCTTTGTTGTTCTTTGAAGCTTTTTCTTGAACCGATCTTTTTCGTTCCAAGTAGTCTTCATACAACACTTTCACTATCTCGGCCATGTCAAAGAGAGATTTTTGCATATCCTTCTCATCTTGAGAAAGTCCCTCTTTAGATGCCATTTTCTCAACTGAGATGTGCTTTTCCCCAGTAAACATGCAAACTCAAATTCCAACCGTCAACTAGCTCTGATACCACTTGATCCGAAAAGATCTTTTAAACGACAATGGTTGAGTTATTTAGTATGATTTAATTAACCATTTAGGAAGTTGAATGAAAGAGGAAGAATTATGAATGAAACATAACAACCATTAAGCAATGTACAGATCTGAAAATAAACATGAAGACATCAAACCATTAAACACCAAAGTGATAACGGAGTTCGGCAATCTCGCCTATGTCTCCAGGCCTATGTCTCAATGGGATTTCTTATTTCTATTCGAAGATTTAAATGTACATCATTAAAGTGCCAATGTATTAGAACAATGAGTTGGTCGTGTTCTACATGATCTCAAGAACCCATAAAAACTGGCGACACCCAAATCAGATAAACGAAGCTCCCAAAAATGGCCTGCAAAGGTGCGCTTCTCAATAGCTTCCCTGCATGACAATGGCTTTGGCTCAAAAATTTGGCAGCATAGACCTGTTCTGAACCTCCTCTCTTGGCTTCAAGATCCTCTGGTTTATATAGGCCTAAAGTTGGTAACCATCTCCCAACTTCCCCCCAATATCTGGCCTAAAAAAGGGCCCAAGATCTTCCAAATATGGATAAAATCACCCAAAACTCGCTAAGAGTCCATATAAAAATCATAACAATAGTATAAAACCAACTTTTGGGCTTAATTTGGGCACAACCCCCTTGTGGCTCGAGCCCTTGGTCATATATAATGCTCCATGTGGCCAAGTGCTAACCTGACGCGCTGGCCCCTGGTCTTCAACCCCTAAATTGTCAGTTCTTGGTCGCATTACAGGCCATATGGCCACATGCTACATGCTCCACACACCACATTCCTTAGCCCCCTGGTCTTTGGCCTATGGTTAAGCCCCTATGGTCGGTGGGCTAGCCCGACCGACTGGGGCTAACCCATTTATCTCCGCACCAACAATATAGTTGCAAAGAATCAGGTCATATGCCGAGTGTATCCATAGGACCGAGATCCAGGGCTCAGTCCAGATCCAACCTTCACACCAGTGGTTACAGAACAAGGTCCTATGTAAGGGTTCCATGGAGAAGCGCCCCAGGCTAACCTCCATATAACAAATCCTGCACCAATACATAGGTTGCAGTGATATAGCATGGTCGTATTTTCAAGGGCTGGGGCTAGGCCCCAACCCTTTTCCACCCAGAATCCAACAAACACTCAAATTAAATACAAGTGGTGCCCTTTATGGTTAAGTCCCACCAGGTAGGCGGGTTGGTAGCCCGGCCTACGCGAAAGCTTGGTGCCCCAATAAGTCACGGGTTTGAACCCCGTGAACCCAATCTTTTTGCCAAACATAATAACCAATGACCAATAAATGGGTGCCACGTGGCAGCCCATGTCTGGGCCACGTGGCACCATGTTGTTTGTCGATAACTTGCCACGCGTCAATCGCCCATTAGTCCACCTGTCTGTCTAGGTGTCATGCCATTGTACCTGCCACGTGTCGTACGACTGCCATTGTACCTGCCACGTGTCGTACGACTGCCATTGTACCTGCCACATGTCATATAGACCTGCCACATCTATAGTATGAACGTGCCACATGTCACCCTTGCAGTGGTGACACGTGTCACACTCTGATTGGCCCACTTGTCCGACACGTTATCAGTTCGTATGCCTAGTCACCCTGCCACGTGTCAATCTATATGTCGAGTAAGCACACTATCCACGTCATTGTATGATCAAATGCCACATGTCACTTCCAGATGCTGCCACGACAATGTCCACGTACCCTGCCACATCAGCGATACAGACGTATGACCTGTACAGTCGGTTACCACATGGCACTGTATAGACTATACAGTCATCAATTTTTTGCATGTTTGATAAAATTAATAGATCACGATATCTAGATCATATGACATTTGTTTGAGCCCGTTTGAGTTGCGTTGGGTTCATAACATCGAGACCTATTCACACGTCCGTTTTGAAGAGATTCTGAGCACTTTGATTTTTAGGCCTTTCTAAGCCCCATCTGGCTCCTGGATCTAATTTTGGATCAGTAGTAGTTCGAATCTATTAACCAAGTGTGGCATTAGTTTTATATATAAGTTGGTCATTTGATGTGAAAAAGAGGACTCTTTTTGGGAAAAAAGGACTACTGTACTGTAGATCAAGACTTGTTTATTCCTTTGAAGTTAATGCAAAAGTTTCCTCTTTCTAAGATTTGAGATTCATCACGGTGTTTATGTTCAATATGTGTTTCTTGTATATCATTTCCACGATTATGTTTTTCTGCTAGCATTGTCTAATAGTAAGTGGTAGGAATTCATCCATGTTTTATGCTCCTTTCACACTGATGATGTTTGTTATGTGTTAATGGTTACTTTTACAGAATTCATCTTCATTTGATGCTCTGTTTAGTAATTAATCTTTGTGTCCTTTCTTCTAAAGATGCACTGGAGATTTATCCGTTGATTGATGCCTGTAGTGTAGTGGGATTTCTTCTCCTTTCCATCTCTCACTTCATATCATTTATTTGCTGAGAATATCACCTATTTTGTCTTAGATATGTAGAAAGAAACCAACCTGCTGTTGACTGTAAAAACATTGAAATTTAGGCCTTGACTCCATTGGCCAATGGTACGTTTTCCTTGTTTGTCCTACCAACCCCTTTAAAACAAAAAATAAACATGTCCTATTCCATAATCTGACCTATGTGCATTTATTGATGAAATATTTGAGTTATTACCAATTATTATACATATGAGAGAGTCCTCTTTGGTTGTATAGGTCAGAATACAATCTAAAGTTGGTTGAAACAATTACCTTGGGGTTTTCTTTGATACATCCCAAAGAAATTTCCGAGTGTTAACATTTTGGCGCCGTTGCCTGGGACCGAAAGTTTCATTTTCCCTAGGATAAATAACAAAGTTTAGATCTGATTGTTGATGGTGGACAACAGTCAGACACAAAGAGGTTGCAAATCATCCACTTGGCGACTCCATTTTTAGTTGTATCCAGATGTCAGAGTATCAATGGCGACTCCATTGTTTGAAGGTTTTAAAGCTTGAAGAAGGTACTAGTGACTCCACTGGATTTGATGAAGAACTCAGATGCTGCTATAATTGTTTCAAGGTATGCATGTTTCGACTTTTCACAGATTCATGGCTTCCCAAATCCTTTACCTAAGGATGAATATTTTTTAAGAAATGGTCCGAAATTTAGTGGATATGATCTAAGTTTGAATTTGAAGCATATATCAAATTTTCGCGACTTCACTGAGCTTCTTAGAGTCAAACATGAAGATGTTTTCCTTAGACTGTTTTATGATTCATTCCAAGGAAAGTGTAAATTTTGGGCTGAAGGTTTGTCTGTTAGGTCTATTAGATCTATAATAGATTTTTGGATTGTCTTCTTGGAAACATGGATGGAAAAACCAGAGTTAGTAGCAAATCTTGTTTCTGTTGAGGGTTTTAAAGAATATCTTGACATGTTTGATGATGATCAAATCGAAGAGGCTTTCTCAATTTTTTTACCCATGTATTTGAAGTCATGTAAATGTTCTTCTAAAGATAAGGTCAATTTCTTAGAAGATTTTGTTGAAAAACTTGAGAATGATCTTGAGGCCTTAGGGGGTCAAATTTATCCCCAAGAATTTCACTATCAAAACTTGTCTTTTGAAGATCCTTTTCAACTGCCTTTAGATGTCAAGATTGAGAAATGTTTTGTGTGTGGAAATGAGTTTGAAAATACACACCTAAAGCAATATGTGCAAGTAGAAAATACACATGAACAACGCATGCATGATAACCAGATTGTAGACTGCTTTGGGAATCAACAAAACATCCATGATTTTTATGACCCTATAGATGAATATATGGAAGGATTCTTCAATTTAAATTCACAACCATGTCTCCAATATGAAAAATAGAAGTATTATAAGATACCCTTGTCATCACATGTTCCAGGGTCAATTCTATTCAAGCACAATCAAGCAGTCAATTTATGTGAGAAGATACTTCATTGGTTTTATTGGAAATCTGAAATTACTTGATTGGCAGTTTTTTCAAGCAGTTAGGGTAGGTAGGTAGGTGTGAATAAGCTCAGCATGGCAAGCATTTCTTTCAACAATTTTAGTTTGTATTTTCAGTTTGGGTTTGGTTCAGTTGTAGAATAAATTTGTGGAGGAACAGTTCAGGTTTGGATTTCAGGGTGATTGGTTCCAGGTCAGCAAGAGAGCAGGTTACAAGTTACAATTGGAAAGTTGAGTTTGGGAGCAGCCCAATGGATAGGCACAGGGTCTACGAGTTCTTTGCTACCTCAATGGGAGGATATCATCCCATTGGAGCCAACTATTAGCACCATGATTTTCATAGCTAGAGTTAGAGGTTTGTCCAAAGTTTTCAAAGTCATGACATGATCTTGGGAAAATCAAGGCATTTCTAGATGAGTCATAGGTTAGGGTGAATATCATTATGGTCATCATCACCTTTCATGAGGTTAGAGAAGGAACAATCATGACACTCCATGCCATTGGTATCGTTGCAAACTTCAAAAGCATACTCGTTGTGTAAGTTCATTGCGCAAAGGCTTTTGCTGCGCACTGTGCAAAGGATTTCGCCGCACGGAGGATTTTGTCGCGTAGAGGGTTTTACTACGCACATGCTACAGGGCATGCTGCATAAATGAATGGTTTAGTGGTCAACTTTAAGATCACTTTCTGACCAACTGGAGAGGAATTTTGAAAATTACCGAGAGGTTTTTGTCGAGGACAAACCAAATAATAAAAACCTCTCATATTTGAAAAAAAGTCATATTTTGGTATATCCGAATGAATCTTTACAACCCATTTTTTTCAGATTTTGTTTTTGTCATCATCTTTGGGCGCGGATCCCAAGCTATTGGAGAGGTTTTTTAGAAAACTAAGAGAGAATTTTCTCAAAACCAGGTTCATTAAAAAAAACCATTCTCCATTTTGAAAAATTGTTTTTTATTTGAGAGATATGATGTCATCTTTAAACCCCTATTTTCTTAGTTTTCTACGCTTTTGCTGTAGGTTGTTGTTGTGTAGCAGACTTGTTGTGCAAGGGTGACATAGTGTCCAACAATGCACATGATGACTCATCACAACCATATGGTCGAATTTTTATCATGATCAATGATTGTAAAGAATATTTCGGTTAGGGTTATGATTTGGCAAAGTCGGGTTTTCTATTTTTAGTAAATCCATTGAAGTTATTTTTCTCTTTCAAAGAAACCGGATCCATGATTCTAGGAGGTAGTAGTTTGACCCTAACAACCAAGTGTGGCATTAGTTTTCTATATAAGTTGGTCATTTTGATGTAAACAGGGGGACTCTTTTTGGGAAAAGAGGACTAGTGTACTGTAGATCAAGACTTGTTTATTCCTTTGAATTTAATGAAAAAGTTTCCTCTTTCTGAGATTCGAGATTCATCATGATGTTTATGTTCAGTATGTGTTTCTTGTATATCATTTCCATGATTATGTTTTTTTTCTAGCATTGTTTGAGAGTAAGTGGTAGGAATTCATCCATGTTTTATGCTCCTTTCACACTGATGATGCTTGTTATGTGTTAATGGTTACTTTTATAGAATTCATCTTCATTTGATGCTATGTTTAGTAATTAATATTTGTGTCCTTTCTTCTAAAGTTGCACTGGAGATTCATCCACTAATTGATGCATGTAGTGTAGTGGGCTTTCTTCTCCTTTCCATCTCTCATTTCATATCATTTATTCGATGAGTATAACACATGTTTTGCCTCAGTGCTGCAGAAAGAAACCAACCTATTGTTGACTGTAAAAACATTAAAATTCAGGCCTTGACTCCATTGCCCAATGATACCTTTTCCTTGTTTGTCCTACCAACACTTTTAAAACAAAAAATAAATATGTCCTATTGCAGAATCCGACCTCTGTGAATTTATTGATGAAATATTTGAGTTATTGCCAGTCATTGTACATATGAGAGAGCCCTCTATGGTTGTATAGGTCATAATACAATCTAATGTTGGTTGAAACAATTACCTTGGGGTTTTCATTGATACAACCCAAAGATATTTCCGAGTGTTAACACAGTCAGAAGAGAAAGAAAAAGTAATTAGAGAGTTGCAAGATCAACTCAAAGAAGTTCAACATGTCATAGCTTGGTCCTATTATGAAAACAGGGAAATGAAGAAGAAACTGATTGAAACGGTTTCAAATATTCAAACACCACATGATGTACCAGGTTTAAAGAAGGAATCAACTTCAAAGGTTCCAGAGGGTTCTAAAGGAAAGGACAAAGGGAAAGAAGTTGGGCAAAGTCCTAAAATAATGGAGTTTACTAAACCTACAACCCCTTTAACAAGATCCTCATCTAGAAGGATAAGTTCATAATACAATCCCGTAGAGGAAACACATGCACAGGGCCAGCCTATATCAGCTGAAAAGGTCCATACTTTACCTAGAGAAGGTGAGAAAACTGTCAAGTGGCTCAACAAGAAATTAAGGGAAGAATATGATCTAATTATTCAGCTCATGGAAGAGAACATGACAACTTAACTAAAGTTTAAGAAACACTTTCAAGAACATGGACCAGCCATCAACAATGCATGTTCAACTCTTTCAAATTCCCAGTCAAAGTTGAGAAGAAATGCACTTTTGTATAGGCAAGTGGGAAACCTGAAAAGACATAATTTGTCATTGAGGAAAGCAAATAGGTCTTTGAAACTAAGGATAAAAGTTGATGATGAAGCCAGGGGAAAGTTGGACCTACTTACAGAGGTGGCTGAAATATAGATGCCATGTTTTCACAGTTTTGTCTTTTGATCAATTAAGGGTTAATNTTCATAGATCGTTATGCAAGTGCTGTAGGTACACACGATTAAAAAACGATGGGTAATGCTTGATGGATTATATAATAATCATTTTCAGCCTCCAAAAACTTTGCATCCACCACCTGAGTGAAGCTAATTGAAGAAGACAAATTCGTTGTGTAAACTCACTACACAACTTTTGTAGGTTACAGTTACAAAACGAGTTGTAGCAGATCGCTATGCAAACGTGTCAGGGAGCCTAATCAACATTCAAATCAGCCTTAGATTCATCTTCGGTTGTACTAAATGATCCACATTAGTCTTATAGTTCGAAAATATGTTGGAGAATCTTTATTTTCAAGATATTGTTATGAATTTAATATGGTCAAAGCGAACTTCTATTTTTAGCAAGTAATTTGGAGTTTGTTCCTTTTTTGATGTAACTAGATCCAAAATTGAAGGATAGTGTTGAATTTCGACTTCTCTAGCTTAGGGATGTATCTTTCCTTTATATTTGATCGTTTTGAATGTAAAAAGGGTTGGGAGAATCATAAAGGAGATTTGTCTTGAACATTTTGTAAATTTTCTAAAGTTAAATGAAATATTAGTGCAGAAGTCCAGTGCTATTCATACCAGAGATTCTTGTGGTGGTGATCTGAAGTGTGTGTTTCTCTTTCATTTATGTACTTCCTGTTTTGTTTCTCTTTTCATCTGCAACTCTTATATTCTTAGATTGGAAAGCTAATGGGCTGAAATTCATCTGATATTGATGCTTTATATTAAAGTAATTTAAGTACTGTTATCTCTTCTTAACTCAATCAGAATTCATCTCAGTTGGTGCTCTGAATGTTGTTATTTGTTTTCTCTTTATTCCATCAAACAATATCCATATTTTAAAATTGAAAGATTATCACCTATCTAGCCTCTGCTTCCTTGATAGTTCTACCCACCAGTCACTTATAGTTCCATTTGCTTCAAAGTTGACTCCATTGCCCAACATATTCCTTTTCCTTCCTACCAACAACCTTCATAAATTTCTTCTTCTAATCAAAGATCTAACCATTGATACTCAAAACAAAACCTATCTTTCAGAGACCAAATGACAAGAGAGATCCTTATTTGAACTAAAAGAGCTAGTTTCAGTTCTAAAGTGGTTTTGTGGTTACCTTTGTGATTATTTCTTCAACCAAGCAATTTACATAGTGCTAACATTTTGGCATCGTTGTCAGGGATGAAAGTGAAATTTTTCCTTGGGAAAGAACGACAAAGGTTTCAGATTTGATTCATGAGGGTAACAGAGAATCATACATAATATTGGCCGAAAAATTTACCCTGGCGACTTCATTATTTAAGATCAGTTGCAAAAAAGTAATATTATTGAGAAATCTTGGCTCCAAAGAAGAATTACACTAGGAGAAACCCAGATCCAAAACCTACAACATTTGTGGCTGATCCTGAGAAGCTCCTACATAGAACGAAAGAAAAGGCATCTAACTCAGGTATTTTTCTGGATAGAAATTTATCATTGCCTAAGGACAGAGTGAAGAGCATTGATGATCTTGAGTTTGACATTAAATTCGAGTAGACTTTGTTTAGATCTAAGTCAGAGTCTAACTTGACTGAAATTTTGTTTGATGAGAAAAAGTTTCAATCTTTTATTTCTATTGTTCCCATTCAAACTGTAGTGATTTCGAGTCAGATTGTTCAATTAGGCCAAAGTCCTCCTAAAACCATGGCAACAAGATATGCTCCCCTTGTCTTACCTTCTCAACTGCATGATCTACCTCAAAATTATAATCAAAGCATTAAATCATATGATGTAGAAGAAAACATTTTAGCTCAACGACATTTAGACTAGTTTAATGATTTTGTGGACCTTGAGGAGGTAGATGATGAAAATGTTAAAGTGAGATTATTTGCACAAAGTCTCTCAGGTGAGGTAAGAAAATGGTTCAAGGCTCTCCCAACATCAAGCATTCCTAATTTTGCATCTTTTGAAACAACCTTTCTTGCAAGATGGGAAGACAAGAAAAATCCTCTACAAATGTTGAGTCAGTATAATAATTTAAAAAGAACACCCAGTGAGATAGTTCAAGAGTTTTCAACCAGATTCATGAGGGTTTACAATTCAATTTCTGCTGAAGTAAAACCCCCTCCTGGAGCTACACAACTTCACTATGTTGATTCCTTTGATAGTGATTTTTCCTTGCTGTTGAGGGAAAGGAGATCTACTACATTAGATGACATGATGAATGATGCAATTGAAGTAGAAGTAAATTTGATGGCATCAAGGAAGATTAAATACAATCTTGAAACTGACCGAAAAAAGGTTCCAGGAGAAGCCCAACCCTCAACTTCCCAACCATCAGAGGCAAAATTTGATCTAATGGTAAAAACTATGGAAAAGTTGGTGGAAAATTTATCCTTAGATAACAAGCTTGCCATTAGCGATCAAACTGAGCTTCAACATAAGAACCCTAATTTCATAAGATTACCAGTTACACAGATCAGACAAAGAGACCAAATAAATCAAGGTGGTCAGCAAATGAAACCCCCCTTCCAAAATAACTATGTTGATGAAAATTTTGAAGAATCTCTCGAAGATAACATACACTGTTTTGATGATGTTGAAATAGATGTATTCCTAACTAAAAAAGAACATGATAAATTTATGGAAGAAAATGATAAGTTTATGCAGGAAAAGAATGATATGTTATCAATGGAAACAAAAGAGTATAAGAAGGGGTACCAAAATGCTATCATGCAGTTTTAGAAGCAATATAATCTCAAAAATAAAAAGGTGCTTGCAAACCCTCAGAAGGGGAATCATACAAAGGAGCCTCAAGCTAATTTATCCTCTTCAAGTTAGCCTAAGAAAGACAGTTCTACAAAGGATGCACTGGAGAAAGTAAAACATAAAGAGGAGCCCCCAAAGAAGGTCCCAGAGACAAAAAGGGATGCAATCATCAAAGAGGTAGAGAAAACTCAGTCTTCTTTTAATTTTGAAAGCGAGATGGAAAAAAAATAAAAAAATTATGTACCTTTCAATGAATTGATCAGGAATGTTGAATGTAGAAGCCAAATCATCAAAATGTTGAAAATGGAAGAAGCATATGATACTCTAAATATGCAATATGATCACCCTGCAATCTTGTTTGGTCCTCGGGTGGAAGAATGTGGTGATGATGGTGATGTGCCTCCATTTTATGTCATCCTTAAAGTTCATGATATGACTTTACACAATGCAATGCTAGATTCGGGATCTTCTCATAATTTGATGCCAAAGGTAATCATGGATGAACTAGGTTTGGAAATAACTAGACCTTATGAAGATTTGTTCTCTTTTGATTCAAGGAAGGTAAAGTGTTTAGGCTTAATCAAAGACCTAGTTGTGTCTTTATCTCAAATCCCATCAACGAATTTGGTCATGTATGTAGTAGTTGTTGACATCCCTCCAAAGTTTGGGATGTTATTATCAAGGTCATGGGCTGCTAAATTGAAGGGTACTATACATATGGATATGTCCTATGCAACTATACCAGTTTTTGGACATGAAAGGAGACTATACAGGGAAGTATTACTAAAATACATGGTGAGTAGCAAGAGAAAACCCAATAATCATCTTATTTATTCTATTGGCATTGAGGTTGTTTCTTCAATTTTTTATACTGACCTGTTCTTTGAAGAAGAAGATACAAAGACTCTCAAACTCCATGAGAAAGATAATGAAGATCAACAAGCAGGGCAAATTTCGGATCAACAAAATAATGAGGATGAAGAAATGTGGAATATGAATTTTGATGGAGCTGCTAGTAAAGAGGGAGTTGGAGCAAGTGTTTGGATAATCCCTCCTAAATCAGATTCAAATCTTTGTTATTCCAAATTTGCTTTTGACTGTACAAATAATATGGCTAAGTATGAGGCATTGATTTTGGGGTTGAACACATTGAAAGATTTGGGGGCAAAAAGAATAGTTGTACATGGAGATTCTAAGCTTGTGATTAATTAGGTTAAGGGCATCTATCAATCTAAACATCCTAGGATGAGGGCATACAAAAATATAGTTCTTGATGTACTTGAAAATTTCATAGAATATAACCTTTCAGTGATTCCAAGAGGACAAAATTTGATTGCTGATGCATTAGCCACTCCATCTTTTGTTTTTAAGATTCCCATCTTTCCTAACAGAAAATATGAGATCAAAGTCAAGCATAAACCAACAATACCTGATAATATCAAGTATTTATTTTTGAGGATGATAAACAAGTGGTAAGATTTCTCCAAATGACTGATGAGTTTGCCAACACAAATATTGATGAGGAAAATAGTTTTGATCAGGAAGAAGATGCAAACATGTCTCCAAATGTAGATTGTTTCCTAAATCGGATTGCTGGTAGAGACATTGTTCAACTAAAAAATAATGTCATCCCTAAGGGTTTGGTTCCACTAGAAAAGCTCTTTGACAATAATGATGTGGCAAGGAACCCCAAAGTCACTCCAAATGATGAAGAAATAGAGGATTGTAACATTGGAACTAAGGAAAAACATAAAACCATCAAACTGTCCAAAACACTCAACTCATAAATCAAGGAGATATATATAAGCTTATTGAAGGATTTTCCAGATGTCTTTGCTTAGAGCTATGAAGATTTGAAATTTTATGACACAAATATTATTCAACATGTAATTCCAATTAGAGATGATCAAAAACCATTTAAACATAAATTGAGAAGGATTAATCCTTTGCTGCTGCCACTCATTGAGAAAGAGGTAAGAAAATTGTTTGATGCTAAGATCATAGTATCTTTGAGATTTTCTAAATGGTTGGCCAACTTAGTTCATGTCAGAAAGAAAATCAATGAAATAAGGTCGTGTGTGGATTTTTGAAATTTGAACAGGGTTTCCCTCAAAGATAACTATCCTCTTCCCAAGATGGACTACATTTTGCAGAAAGTGGTTGGGTCACAGAAAATGTCAATGCTAGATGTCTTTTCTGGATACAACCAAGTCATGGTGCATCCCGATGATCAAGAGAAGACAACCTTCACAACACCCTGGGGTACATTCATATATTCCAAAATGCCATTTGGGATTATGAATGCAGGGGAAACATTCCAAAGAGCTATGTGTTGACGTCGAGGGACTAGAGAGTCCCCAACAACAACATTTTCAACCTTCCGCGGGGCCTGGCGAGAAGAGACGAGAATATCATCCTAGGCTTAAAGCCCCAGACAAGAATGCACATTGAACTCCTGGCCAATTTCCCTTAACCTACAATCCAAGCATAGATTCCTTTGTCTTGTAATTTTACTTTTAGTAACATTTATTTTTTTTATTGAATTTATGTTTTTTTGTGCTGTTTTACAATTCAATTACTTCTATGTAGGGTTTGAGATATTTGAAGTAACAAAATTAAATAAAGAACATGTAAATAATAAAAATGAAAAAGTCAAATGTTTTGTATTTATTTGAAGGCTTAAATGTTTGTTTGAAGGCTTAAATGATATAATATTTTTACATTTAGCATGTGATAAATAAAAGCAAAAGGTTTATATATATTAAACAAGTTAATAATGAAAGCTTATATACATATTTTTTACAAAATAACATATTCATAAGTTTGTTTATTTTTTCTTTTTTTCTTTTTTAATGTTATATTAAAGAAAAGATGAGGAAAACTAAGGATTTTAAAGAAATAACAAAGGGATAGTTTCAGATTGAAAAAGAAATTGGTTTTCATTTACAATGCTTCCCATATAAACTCTTGAAACTTCGAAACCTACAAGTCTCTGCATAGATTAGGGCCAGGTATATGATCTTTAGCCACTCTAGAACAACGTTACAATAGAGAGACTAAGCATGAAAAATAAAAAGAAAGTTGAGTCAGAAATGGAATGGAGCAATGATGGCGAATTACAAGGAGAAAATCTTATGAAAGCCAACAAACTCATCCTCGCTTTATCCTTTTTGCTGGTTCGCAAGACCCCTCTCTCTGAATTTTTTGCCAAAGTTCTCCCTCTAGAAATTTTCTTTAAATTTTCTGCTAAAATATCTTCTTCAAAAAAATTCCTCCCCTTGCTTGCTGGGTGCTGCTTTTTTTTTATATCCTTTGGTGGACCGTTCCTTCAGTTAAGTAGTTTCATAACCGAACTCAAACTGTTCATGACTAGTAGAAACAAAACTAATTTGTTTCTATTATTACCATGCCATTTGTTTGCGTTTTCTTCAACAGTGTTTATAATTATTTCCCATCAGTTGTTTTATATAAAATTTCCCATCGGTTGTTTTATATAAATCCAATGATGCAAGGGAAAGTGGATCCATATGTAAAGCCAATGGTGCAAGGGAAAGTGGATCTATATGTCTTGGCAGTTGGGAAAGGGAAAGAACTGATGGCTGACAAAAGGCAGAAGTTTCAGAAAGTTAAGAAGGCCCTGACATCATTTTCTCAGTTACATATAGAAGCATATCTCAAAACTGTAGCTTTTCATCGTGAGATTGAAGAAGTTGAGAAATCTGCATCTGGGAAGGGTATCGGTGGCATACAAACATCACGAATTGCCTCTGAATCTGGCCGAGAGTTCGTCTTTTCTTCATCATTCTCTGGGGATAAACAAGCATTACAGTTTCCTGGGAGTAGTACTGTTGAAACTGATGGGAGACCTGTGACAAAAGAAAAAGCTCCAGATGTATCTTCTATCCATTCTTCCAAGCACAATTCATCCATGCTTTCTGGTAATTGTGTTGTCCAACCTCAAAACGAAGCCTATGATGGGAACTCAGATTCTAATGTTCAAACATACATGAATGAGAAGGGGCATGTCCGTGTCATTAGGGTGAAAGGAATGGAAGTTCATCTGACTCGTGATTTGCGATGGAATCTGTATTTATTGAAAGAGTCTGAGGAACATGTTTTGAAAGTTGCGGAAAATAATGGGAGGGGAAGTGATAGCAATAGAGCTATTCCGAAAGATGAAATGCTTACTAGCCAAGCTGATGCTAGTCATTTTCAAATGAATGAAGATGAGGTTGGGAATTTAGGTATGGCATATATAAATGATGAAAATGAGAGCTTCTGCAATGCATCTGCAGGCAAAAAGGAAATCCCAATTAAGGATTCTAACCAATTTCTGTCTAATTCAAAAGTGGTGAGTGAAAGAGGTTTGCAGATATCCTTTTTAGAGGGTGAAATTCTTCATGGGCGATCTGGCAGTGCTATTGTTAACCAGGTTTCTGAAGCAGATCCAATTAAAGTCTACACAATAACTCATGGCAGTGAGGTGGAATGGGAAGACATAAATAATATACCTGCTTGTGATACAACATTTCCTTCAAAAGGAGAAAAGATCAGTTCAAGAGGATTGCCAAGTGAAGAAGAAGAGCTCCAGGAAGCCATAACAAGGAGTTTAGAAGATTTTCATGTGCACAGAGGTAAAGGAAGCTTTTCTCAGCTGGTAATCAAAGAAATTCCTGAGGAAAGTCATGAAAATGTACAAGACGACTGACATTCGATTCTTTGTACAAGATGACTGACCAATCGTTTGGTAATGTATAAAGCCTGGACTCTTTCATAATTTTACCAGTCACAATAACTCCTCTATTGCTTTTCGTTCTCGGAAGCATTCATTATATTGCCTGAATTTGCTGATGCAGAAACTTGCAACTCTTATTCACAACTGATATACGTGTCCCTCATTGTTGTTAACCTCAGTGATTACGATCGAAAGTCTCCCTATATAGGCCTTCACAGGTTCCAAATACTTTATCTAACTCCAAGTAGGCTTGGGTCCAAAGGGTAACTTGGAATTCCCACTAAGCTCATGTATCACCATAATTCATGACACCAGATATTATTTGCTTATAATATGGCATAAGAACAATGCCAAAGTGATAATCCCCCAAAAGTGGGAAATATTAGAGAGATATATCTTGAAAAGTGGGTTATGAAAACATGGAGAAGTATGTGGGGTTTGTCGTATGATGTAGGGCACATCATATAATGATTTTATAATGGGGAGGACTGATAATGGAACATAATTATGGCCCATGCCATATGATCAAATAATACCTCCTTTAATTTTTGGTATAATTTAAAGTCATAACATGAATAACTTTTATGAAATAATGCTATAATTGAAGGGAGAAGCATGGAGAAGCATGAGATAAATTCTTGGAAAGTGAAATATATAGTAATTTAGTAGTACATTGGCCTTGTTACATATGACATGAATCTTAATTGTTCACTTTTCATTTGTTTAAAAGGTCATGTCTGGTGAAGGGGGCATGAGTAACATAAGATGATGAGCGAGGATCCAAGACTTATGTGGTGTCAAAATGCAAAATATGATATTGCCTATGATATGAAGGAAGAGGAAAGGGTCGCTTTTAAGAGGTATGACGATTTCTCCAAGTATTGCGCCAAATTTGATCAGAGTGCGGAAAACTTTTGTGCGAGCAACCCTGAATGAGGGGAAGCCTAGCAATGCTTTGTCGGCTAAGTATTGTTGACAAAAATTGTCGTCAACACTATGGATATAGCTTTTGTTGATGAAAAGGATAAGTTCATCGTCATTTATTTAGATGATATTATTGTTTTTTCAAATTCTGATGATAAGCATTTGAAACATTTGAAAAGGGTTTTTGAGAAGTGTAGGAGATTTGGAATTTCATTACAACTTTGGAATGCAAGAGGGAAAGTTGTTTGGTAATACCATCTCCAAAGAAGGAATAAAGATAGATCCCAGCAGGGTAGCTACAATTCTCAAAATTGATACTCCGAGAAGCAAAAAAGAGGTACAGTATTTTCTTGGAAGGGTAAACTTTCTGAGGAGGTTTATTCCCAATCTGGCAGAAATCATAAAGTTCATTACCAACATGTTGAGGAAAGGAAGTGAGATAAAGTGGACTCCAGAAGCTAGAAAATCCTTTGAGGATATAAATGTAGCATTGACCAAGGCATCGATATTAGCCAGTCTAGACTATGCAAAGGACTTCCTCTTATTTTCTTTTGCATCAGACCACACTATTCTCGGGGTCTTGTTGCAGAAGAATGACCAGAATTTTGAAAGGCCCATAGCCTACTACAACAAAACTTTAAGAGATTCCCCATTAAAGTACAACATCATGGAGATTAGTAAAAGCCCCAAAAGAATTTAGAATTTACATTTTGCATTCTCATGTTGTTGCTTTTGTGCCTAGTAATGCTGTGAAAGATATTCTAACTCAGTTTGATCCTGAAGGAAGGAGAGACAAATGGATAACAGTTTTGTTGGAATACGATTTGGAGATAAAGCCTACAAAGCTAATCAAAGGCCAAGGGCTTACCAAACTAATGTCACAGTCAAATTATGATGTCTTGGGATACATTTTATTACAGTTTTGTCAGAAAATTCAAAGGAAGAATCAACACCATAGGTATCCCAGAAGTTTCTTGAATCTCCATGGTATGTTGACATTATATATGTGTTGAGAAATTTACAAGCTCCTCCTGAACTAAGCAAAACCAAAGCTAAGTTTCTAAAATTAAAAGCAACCAAATTTTGTATAATTGATGGTTCTTTGTATTGGAAGGATCCAAGGGGGATTTTGCTATGTTGCTTATCAAAAGATGAGGTAAAACAAGCTATCAAAGAATTTCATAAGGGTGACTTTGGAGGGCACCATTATTGGAAAACCATAGTGCATAAGATACTAAGAGCAGGGTTTTATTGCCCTAACATTTTCTCTGATGTATACAAGGAGGTGTCCATCTGTCATGAATGTCCGATTTTTGATGGAAAAAGAAAATTGTCGCCCTTACCTTTAAAACCAATTTCAGTTGAAGCACCAGTTAGGCAGCGGGGCCTTGATTTTATAGGAGAGATTCATCCATCATCTTCAGCTCAACATAAATGGATATTAACAATTACAAACTATTTCATTAAATGGATTGAAGCAGTACCAACAAGGCAAGCTACTGATGTTGTCATTATCCAATTTTTGGAAAGTACCATTCTATCTAGGTTTGGTTGCCCAGTAAAAAAAAAAATTGATTATGCAACATCATTCAAGTCTAAGAGGATGGAAATTTTTTGCAATGGTTACAACATAACCCTTGGTCATTCCACATCCTATTACCCACAGGGTAATGGATTAGCTGAGTCATCCAACAAGAGTTTGACAAGAATTATCAAAAAGCTGCTACAGGAAATAAAAAGGCTTGGCACAAGAAACTCATATATGCACTATGGGCTGATAGGATTACTACAAAGAGGTCTATTGCTACATCACCTTTTCAGATAGTGTATGGTACAGATGCAGTTTTCCCTACCTCATTAGGGTTGTCAGTTATGAAACTGGTACAAGAACATGAGGTTGAACCAAATGATATTCAAAGAAGGATTAATCAACTGATTCATGTACATCAAATGAGAGAGGAATCATACAACAACACATAATTGCATCAGGATAAAATGAAAAAAGTGTTTGATAAGAGATCAAAGGTTGATGACTTTAAGGTAGATAATCTAGTGCTGAAATGGGATGCAAGAAATGAAGATAAAGGGAAGCATGGAAAGTTTGATCACCTATGCTGGGACCGTTTAGAATTGTAGCCTATCATGGAAGCAATGCTTATCTTCTACAAGAAATCAATGGAGATCTCATTGGTGGAGGGCCCGTGAATGGCATGTTTCTCAAACACTACATTATTTAAAGCATTTTGATCTTTCATCTCATTGTAAATAACCATTTTATTTTCAGATATAGTAGTTGAGGTCATTATTCAACAAAAATTGAAGCCCGAGGTGAAGGCCCTAAGGTTCTGTTGAATATTGCTAATGTATGTCAAGTTTGTAAAAAAGTTGTCAGTCCATTTTTTCGTTTTTAGAGTCTTTTTGAGTTAAGGTCCAACAGTAAATAAATCCCAATGGTTAGGAACATGTTATGTTGTTCTTTGCTGCCTCACATGGAACACAACATCCCCATTAGAGCCAAATGTTAGTGTCCAGATTTTCAAGGTAGAGTCATTGGTTTGTTATGACTTTGCAAAAGTCATGCTTTGGTCTTGGGAAGACCAATGCATTCCCAGTTTGAGTCATTGAGTGTGTATGCTTTCAAAGATTTTTGTCCCATGAAAGTTTTCAAGTGTATGTATTAGTCTTTTGGTCATTGGTCTAATATTGTTGCCATAAGCTCTCAAGTGGTATGTCAAAAAAGAGTCAAGTCATAAATTAAAGTCTAAGAGAAAGGTTTTTGAAAAGGATGTCATGGAACATAATGACACATTATGAGAATTAGAGAGTCATCAAAGGTCATCATGTCGTATGTGCTATCTTTCCAAAGTGATTTTCGTACTTGGCATGCAAAAAAGTTCACATGCTATGTAAATTCGCTGCGCAATTGGTTGGTGCTACCCAAACAATCATGTCATCCCGAACGGTCTAATTACGCTTTCAAATCGAGTTTGCTCGGTATGTGAATATCTTTCTCCTCCCATTTTTCATGCAAAAGACTCTCTGCCATCAATCAAACTCCTTTCCTTCAACAAGCTCAGAAGACTCCACCTGCTACGCAAACTCTGTCTAGCTCGCTACACAAGCTCTATATACCCGCTACGCAAATTTTACACAGTAGCCACATGCTACGCATCCTTTTTTTCTCAAATTTTTGATGTGTCAAAGACTGAGGTGTTTTGTTTTGTGCCCGATAAACATTATGCATTTGTATGCATGATATTTAAAGACTTGTTTCTCGTATTAGTGAGTCTCTTTGTTATAGTTGCACAAACCCTAATCTTGCTTTCCCTGTGTAAAGTTCCCTATTAGAGCTTTAGCCATTGAACCTCCTTTTCCTTACCAGTCTTAGTGTTTTTATCCTACATATGCAGCATGACACTCAAGAGAAAAATAAATACAATAAAGGAGGGAGTGTGTTAAGATATGAGCCACAAAGTTTACAATTGGTAAATTCTGATCCAACATTTAGGGTTTCCTTTGAGCAAGCTGGGTGCATGAGGTTTTGCGAAAAGATTCAAGGGTTCAATGTGCAGTTAACAAAGGATTTTTTCCTCAAATTCAATGGTGTCTAGACAAAGATTGCTGATATTACTTTCCAGGTGTCAGAGGAGATAGTAGCTGCTGCAATCGAGATTCTAGTTCAAGGGGAGAAATGATTTAAAGGTATGCCTCTTGATCCAACTTTCTACACTAATTTCTTGAAACACAAGTATAAAAGTAGAATTTTGGTGCTACTATTCCAAGAGAATGCATATTGGAGCATCATGAAAAGTTATTAAGAGTGGTTTAACGATATTTCACTTGTGAGGGTAGGTTTGACAGAGTATACCAACATCATATTAGGATTTTAATGCATTTCACAGGAAATAATATTTTAAATTTACCTTTTTACCTATACACAAGTTTAGATAAAATGTTAGACATAGTACATGCTAGGGATGATAAGGTTAAAACCACTTTGTTTCATTTCTCTCTGGTAAAGTTATTGGTGTTGGGAGAGCTTAAGAAATTAAACAAGGACTGTGATTCTTTCCTAGTTTCAACAAACATTCCTTTAGACCCCAAAGGAGACACTCCCTCATCTACTGAGAAAATGGCTTCTAATAATTCAAACGAGAAAGAGAAAAGGTCTGTAGACCAAGACATTGAGAAAGGAAAAGAAATTGAAGATTCTCCACCAAGCCAACAAGCTAAGAAGAAAGGTAGAAAGCTACACTTTGCTAATGAGGTGGATAAAACACCAAAATTGAGCTGTCCAATCACAAGGTCAGCTGCCAAAAGACTACCTGTACCTACCCTGCATACACAATTTGTTAAATCTACAACTCAAGAAATGGATAAATATCAGGTTCAATCAGAAGAGAAAGACAAAATAATCAGAGAGTTGCAAGATTAGCTCAAAGAAGATCAACATGTCCTATTATGAAAACACAGAAATGAAGAAGAAACTAGCTCAAAGGGTTTCAAATATTCAAACACCACAAAATGTACCAGGTTTAAAGAAGGAATCAACTTCAAAGGTTCCATAAGGTTCTAAAGGAAAGGATAAAGAGAAAGAAGTTTGGAAAAGTCCTAAAATGATGGAGTTTACTAAACCTACAACCCCTTTAACAAGATCCTCATCCTGAAGGATAAGTTCAGAATACAAATCTGTAGAGGAAACACATGCATAGGGCCAACCTATATCAACTAAAAAGGTCAATACTTTACCTGGAGAAGGTGAGAAAACTATCAAGTGGCTCAACAAACAATTAAGGGAAGCACATGATCTAATTATTCATCTCAGGGAAGAGAACAAAACACTAGAACTAAAGTTTAAGAAACATTTTCAAGAATGTGGACCAGCCATCAACAACACCTGTGCATCTCTTTCAAATGCCCAATCAAAGTTGAGAAGAAATGCACTTTTGTATACGCAAGTGGGAAACCTTAAAAGACATAATTTGTCATTGAGGAAAGCAAATAGGTCTTTGAAACTAAGGATAAAAGTCGATGATGAAGCCTGGGGAAAGTTGGACCTACTTGCAGAGGTGGCTGAAATATAGATGCCATGTTTTCACAATTTTGTCTTTTGATCAATTAAGGGTTAATTTGTTTTGAGTTTTTGTCTGGAAAGTAGCATTGCACATAAATTGCGTAGAGATATCACACTACACAAGTGTTGTAGGTACACACATGATTAAAAAACGTTGGGTAATGCTTGATGGGTGATATAATAATCATTTTCAGCCTCCAGAAACTTTGCATCCACCACCTGAGTGAAGCTAATTGAAGAAGACAAATTCGCTATGTAAACTCACTACGCAACTGCTGTAGGTTACAATTACACAACGAGCTGCAACAAATCGCTACACAAACGTGTTAGGGAGCCTAATCAACATTCAAATTAGCCTCAGATTTGTCTTCAAGTGTACTAAATGACTCACATCAGTCTCAAAGTTCAAAAATATGTTGGACAATCTTTATTTTCAAGATATTGTTATGCATTTAATATGGTCAAAGAGAACTTCTATTTTTAACAAGTAGTTTGGAGTTTGTTCCTTTTTTGATGTAACCAGATCCAAAATTGAAGGACAATGTTGAAGTTCGACTTCTCTAGCTTAGGGATGCATTTTGCTTTTATATTTGATCATTTTGAATATAAAAAGGGTTGGCATAAGCATAAAGGAGATTTGTCTTGAACATTTTGTAAATTTTCTAAAGTTAAATGAAATATTAGTGCAGAAGTCCAATGCTATTGATACCATAGATTCTAGTGGTGGTGATCTGAAGTGTGTGTTTCTCTTTCATGCATGTATTTCCTATTTTCTTTCTCTTTTATCTGCAACTCTTATATGCTTAGATTTGAAAGCTAATGGTTTGAAATTCATCTGATATTGATGCTTTAGATTCAAACAATTTAAGTATTGTTATATCTTCTTAACTCAATCATAATTCATCTCAGTTGGTGCTCTGAATGTTGTTATTTGTTTTCTCTTTCTTCCATCATACAACAACAATATTTTAAAATTGAAATATTATCACCTATCTCGCCTCTGCTTCCTTGATAGTTCTACCCACCTGTCACTGATAGTTCCATTTGTTTCAAAGTTGACTCCATTGCCCAATAAATTCCTTTTCCTTCCTACCAACAAACTTCATAAATTTCTTCTTCTAATAAAAGATCTAGCCATTGATCCTCAAAAGAAAACCTATCTTTCAAAGACCAAGCGGCAAGAGAGATCTCTCTATGAACGGAAAGAGCTAGTTTCAGTTCTAAAGTGGTTTTGTGGTTACCTTTGTGATTTGCTTCTTCAACCAAACAATTTACACAGTGCTAACAAATTGCACCCACTCTTTGTTAAGTTCTAAATATTTGAATACAAAATACTACAATAGTATGAAAGATATTTGAATACAATCACCACACAATATATATGGAACAATATAGAAACCCACCACTTTATTATATCAATCTCTTGAGGTAGGGAAACACCATACAGTGGATCCTATTATGGAAGGGATACTCTCATGTTCACTTGCCTCTTCGAGGGGGTATCCTCCTATTGAGCTACCGCTACAAATACAATATTTGTTCTCATATCCCATTACATTACTTGAACCCATTTATATAGTGCTACCATCATCTACGAACATTCTAGAGGAGGAATCTTCTAGAAGTAGAATATTCTAAGAAGTCCTCTTACATTTATTATATCTAACTAGCCATTTATTATATCTAACTACCTTGGTGAGCCTTATTTAATAATATAGTGAACCTAGTCCACCTTACATTGAATGACCTCCACTATTATCACCATGGGCCCTCAAGGCCTCCCCACTACCTTTCTAACTACCTAACATTCCATCCCCCCTATGAAAACATTGTCCTCAACGCTTGATGTACAACATATAACAGGGTCCCATGGATAAGTTTGGACCATAGTGCTGAAGTAGACTAGAGAACGAAGGTCACATTGAGAAATGGAAGCCACCATGCTAAAGTAATCCAACCGCCATTGTAAACCAGGGTCCCATGTCCAATTTCTCATGTGAACTCCGTTGAGGAAAATATACGAAATAATCTTACTCAAGCATTTTCAGATCTCGCTTGGCTAAGGAAAGATAGACGAGAATACCACCCAATGTTTATAGCTTCAAAATTTGTTTCCTAATCCACAAGTATTAGTTACAAGGGCTTAGGATGATTTTTTTTTATAAATAAAAGATTACTGAAAAATTCAACATTTTATATAATTTTATGAATATAATAGATGCAAAAGTAAATGTGGAGATAAAAGAAAAAATACTAAGTCACAATTTAACACAAATGAGACAGAATAACAATCGCTTATTTCATTCAAAGAAATCACAAGAATCGTTCTCTTTACAAAAATTCTCGAGAGAGTTTGGACCAAAGTCAAACTTAGATGTCCCCGATGAAAACCATACAAAAAGACTTACGATAGAAAGTAAAAAAATGAACTTTAAAAGCTGGATGAACTTGCCATAGATTGCTACCCACTCGATTCTGCACAATATCCTTTATCAGTCATGAAATGTAAGGTAACTAGAGAGGTAGTTGGGGTGGGGCAGACGTTCCATAGTGATAATAGTGGAGGCCATTCAATGTAAGGTGGACTAGGTCCACTATATTATTAAATAAGACCCACTATGGTAGTTAGATATAATAAATGTAAGAAAACTTCTTAAAGGTTCCACTTTTAGAAGATTCCTCCTCTAGAATGTTCTTAGGTGATGGTAGCACTATATAAATGGGTTCATGTAATGTAAGGGGATATGAAGATAAATATTGTATTTGAAGCAGTAGCTCAATAGGAGGATGCCCTCTTGAAGAGGTAAGTGAACATGAGAGGATCCATTCTATAATATGATCCATTATATGGTGTTGCCCTGCCTCAAGGGTTTGGTAATAATAAAGTGTGGTTTCTTTTTATCTTTCTTTGTGGATCTATTGTGTATTCAGTATTTGTGGTGGTTATATTTGTAGATCTATTCAGATTCTTAATAAGTGGTATCAGAGAACTTTTCTTGGCAGACATTGTGGACAAATATTTTTTATTTTTGCAGATTTTTTTTTCGGAGAAGAAAAAAGAGAGCCGCAACATTCCAGAAAATTTCAGTATATTTCTGTGCAAAATTTGCAAAAATAGGTTGTATATCTGAGTTCCTCTCAGAAAAACACCCAAGTTGAAAAAACAAATCGTCTGAAACGGAGTCCGGGAAGTTAAGATATTGAAGTTTTAAAATCTGCAAATTTTCAGAGTTTTTTCCGCGGACGATGACACGATTTTTTTATTTTATTTCTGTAGCATCTGGAGGCCAAATTTGCCCCCAAAAATTACAGATCTGATTTCCTCTCACAATTTGACCCAATTTTAAAAAAAAAATCAGTCGAAACGGAGTACGAAAAGTGAAGTTATGAGCATTTTAAATTCAACAGTTTTTCAGGGTTTTTCCGAAAAACGCCGCGATTTTCTGCAATAATTTATTGTTCTATTTTTTGGGTTTTTTCGTGATGGTGGCGGGACTGCAGAGTTCATAATTTTTCACAGGGTGCTCAGATGGATATTTCTTCTCAAACCCTCAAAGAAATTCTATAGATCACTGAAGCATTCAAAGTCCAATTGTTTGACACATTGAATGACTTTGTAGATGGTCTCAATGATAGTTTTCGTAGTATTCAAGATTCATTGGATAACATGCATGAAAAATTTCTTATGGAGGACCTTAGGGATGAATATAATCAAGAAATATATGCTTGGTATGATTTTGAGGCCAACTGCGATGATTGGTATATGGATAGTTGTCATTTTTGGGATTCATCTTTGATCATCTCCCACTATGTGGATGGATATTTTTATTTGGATCCACATGATAGGTGTCAGTATTGGGAGTATTGGGTGCTGATATCTTCCATGTGGAGTTCACATGAGCAATTGGACATGGGACACTGGTTTACAATGGCGGTTGGACTACTTCATTATGGTGACTTCCATTTCTCAATGAGACCCTGGTTCTCTAGTCTACTTTATCACCATGGTCCACACTTATCCATGGGACCCTGGTATATGGTTGTACATCAAGCGTTGAGGACAACGATTTCATAAGGGGGATGGAATGTAAGGTAGCTAGAGAGGTAGTTGGGGGGG
>ML826554.1:63926-85132 GCA_009831015.1 Picea engelmannii
CACTATGGTAGTTAGATATAATAAATGTAAGATGACTTCTTAGAAGGTTCTACTTCTAGAAGATTCCTCCTCTAGAATGTTCTTAGGTGATGATAGCACTATATAAAGGGGCTCAAGCAATGTAATGGGATATGAAGAGGAGTATTGTATTTGGAGCGGTAACTCAATAGGAGGATGCCTCCTTGAAGAGGCAAGTGAACATGAGAGGATCCCTTCCATAATAGGATCCATTGTATGGTGTTTCCCTACCTCAAGGGTTTGGTAATAATAAAGTGTGTTTTTTTTTTATCTTTCTTTGTGGATCTATTGTGTATTCAATATTTGTGGTGGTTATATTTGTAGATCTATTCAGGTTCTTAACATTAAATTTAATTCATAAATAGACAAGTCTACACAGACTATCAACGATAGATCAACACCTCTAAAAAACAAGTGTTTGAATGATGTAATTCAACCTTGAATCTTGTTGTGTACAATAAGACCCTGCTGTCATAAAAGAGAATTAGGATTTCAATGAATTAAAGAATGAATGAAAACTGAACTATTTCAATAACTCAAGAGCAGACCTTAGTATGCTTTCTCCTTTTATTCCCTATTATTTCGGCCATGGATTCCTCTGTTGAAGAAGCTCATTCTTGTATGCAACGTTTATTAGCAACTATATACTTAAACAAACCATACATGACATCTCTTTAAATATGAAACAAAGTTTGTCTCAGCAACACATCCGACTCATGCAATCCAATCCATAAAAATTGTTTAATACTTATCAATTAGCAAGGGGTGAATAAGGGTTTTGGGATATCTGAGGGATTGTATTGAGCGAAAAGTGATAAAATGAAAGGGAGTAGATCATGATTACTGCTCAACAAATCATAAAACAATCAACTGTATTGTAATAGAAAAACATATCAACGGTAACTCATCTCTGTGTCATCCTTCAATTGCTATAATACAGAGTTTCCATTTAATTATAATTTAATTTTAAGAACATGGCGTGCAAAGTGAATATGGGAATGTGAGGGGATTTGTAATGTGCAAAAAAATGAGAGAATGGCAGAGAAGTTAATGGATACTATTCATAAAATAAATTAAGTAATTAATAATCATGACTTTGTACTAAAATCAATTCAAAAAATACCAACACCACACCAACAATTACTGTGTATCAAATTGTTCGTTGTTCCAACATTTAAATTTCCCAGAATTTCTCAATTCATAACAGTCTGTGCAATCATACTCATAAGCAAAACAAACTTTCCATTTCAACAATCCTATTAAGAAAACATTGATCTTTTATCTCTTTGCCTTCCTTTTAAAAAAAACACACAACAATATGTTCGACCTCTATCCCATAATGCATCACTGCAATAATCAACATCCACTGTCTACAAATTTACAACTGGGCCTAATTAAAATATACATAGGTCCCCTTTTACAAAAATAAAAATACGAACAAACTTCCAAAATATGCCCGATTACACACAACCTTCATCATATCAATCAACAAGGTGTTGCAATGAAACCACAGTCAACATAAAACTTGAGCCTTATCACTTTTGATATAACCATTGATAATCTGTATGATGATCCAATAATATATATGAGGCGAACATATACAATTACACACAGGAACCATTTTCACAATTGGCCACAACCTTAATCAGGCCTAGAAAAACACACAGGTGTTTCCAATTTCAATCGAGACTACGCTAGTAAAAACACCATAATGAAAGGAGACAATTCTTGACTGTATATAATTACCCATTCCCATCGTAGTTGTTCAACCAATTTTATCATAAAAATATGAGACAAGTACTCGACCAAAAATCTCCATAACCATTCCATTGATAAATTCATATTTGACAACCAAGAAGATGCCCAAAAGGAGCAAGGATAATTGGAGATTAAAATCGGGCTCCATCGAAAACAAATGCAAGGAGACAATCAAGAACACGACCATATTTTAACGATAACACAAAGAACTGGAGATCTTCAGAGACTTATCAACCATAGGTAAAATACCTTTTGATATAGACACAAAAGTAAGCCACAAAGTCTTCTTATTACTCCCAGTTTGGGCAAGAAACCAATAGTTAGCCACCGAGGAAAGCAACGACGAGAAGGGTATCAAAAATCCAGTGCAAATAGTGTGTTTCACGCTTGCAGAGGAGAGGCAAAGTTAACTGAACAATGACAGTTATTCAAAGAACACACAGAGATATAACCTCTCTGTCCATTTTCTTAAGAGCTGAACAACCTGACAACAATACCAATGAGGACACATAACGCCGAGGTATAAATTATATCACCCCAAAACCATACAATATATATTAATGTTATGACCAACCGAAGATTGGATCTTGGGATACTTCGGTGAAAAGACAATAAGAATGATCCCACAACCATGACTCTGTGTTTGAAGAAACACACGGTAACCGAATGGCAATCCGAATGCAAATGGGTAAGGGTTACAATCATGACTATGAGGGAACAACCAATGATAATCCACAGAACGAAACCCTCCACGATTAATGCAGAGCGATACGTACACATTCACTTATTATCCATAGAGACCCATCATGATATTAAACCGACTAAGAAACTAGTCAATGCACAACTTAAACAAAACCCAATCCTTTTGCTTGCAATCTGAAACATTTTACAGTCATCACAGAGAGAAATATCACATATTTACACAGTCAAAATTATCAGGAACACAGAAATGCAAGCATTACTGAGCCATTATTTGTTCATACACAGAGAATATTTCATGGATGGAGAGAAAAATAATCTTACCTGTAACTAAATTCTTAAAAGGGCGAGTTGGTCGAGCCTTCTTCTTTCCAAGAGCCTGAAATATGGAGCTTCACAACCAATAGACCGAATATGAAACAAGGAACAATGCTAGGGTGACGATCGATAGGGGGAGTATGGAGTGACATGTAGTAAATGCACGTCACTTCCATCTCCTGGCTTATTCAATTCGAAGTATGAGACAACCAAACGTTCATCAATTAATTAAATCATGTATTCAATGCCCAAACATTTGAAATATGCAACAATATCCTTTGCATAGTTTGCTACCCAAACATTTACACGTTAACCCTTGCCAAGTTCTATGCCAACATACATATTGCAATGCTATATGTGCCCAAATCAAATCTAAAGAAAATCGCATAGCCACTAACCAACCATAGTATATTAGTTAAGACTAACACTAACACTAACACTCTTTTACTTTTCCATTCAAATTTGCATATAACCTTTTATCATAGCTCAAACATAAATCCTTTCCCTTTAGATTTTTTCATAGGTTTTTCTTTCTTTGTTTTGACTATGTTATCATTCATATATATCTCGTATATATGAAGCTAGGTAATCGATCACAATGATTAGTAACATGGTTAAATCATAGCAACTGTAAATATATTCCCATCATAACAAAAAAATGCTTTGAATTGCAGAAGCATTCCATAAAATGTATCATACACCTGTCACTATGTCAAAATGAAACCAAAACTACATTGTCAACCATGTAGGACTATGTAAACAACGTCAAAAGAACAACATAAAAATGTGTGATATGTCTATCCTTGTGCCTCTAGTCTACAAGGGGTTCCCACCTATTAGTATTATATTATTAACATAGTTAAATAATAGGACTTTAGCAATACTTTGTGGGCATAATTCATCGTTGTGATTTTAATCATCAACAAACTACACATGGAAGATATCGACACCCAATAACCAACTGAAAATGATGCTCCCAAGACTAACACCTATTATGTGGATCCAAATAAGAATATCCATCCAGATATTGGGAAATGGTCAAAGCTGAATCTGGAAGGAACAATACCGTTGTAAAATATGCAGGTTGGACACTGGTAATCATAAATAGCTCCTGATGTGTCACATTGATGTGCTCTATAGAAGGTCGAGTAGAGTCATCAAATAAAAGATGGAAGTGGTTGTCATTCCAGAAATGACAACTATCCATATACCAATCATCACAATCGGCCTCAAAATCATACCAAACATATATTTCTTGATTATATTCATCCCTGATGTCCGCCATAAGAAATATCTTCAATATGCTATTCAATAAATTTTGAATACTCTGAAAACTATCATTGAGGCCATCTACAAGGTCATGCAATGTGAGACCATGCAATATGTCATTCCATTGGGCTTTGAATGCTTCCGTTATCTGTGGAATTTCTTTGAGGGTTTGAGAGGAAATAACCATTGGAAACACCACATAAAATATACCAAAATAAATCTCTTAAAATAATTTACCCAATGGTATTGATATGGTAGCAATCTGAGCACCCTATGAAGAGTTGTGAACTCTGCAGTCCCGCAATCGTCACCAAAACCCCCAAAAATAACTGATTTTAAATCAACGATATCTTTACTTCTAGAGCTCCTATTTTGACGATTTTTTTTTGAAATTGGGTGAAATTGTGAGAGGAAATTAGATATGTAATTTGTTTTTAAAAATTCAGCCCAGTTGCTACAAAAATCATAAAAATGACACGGCCGTCCGTGGAAAAAGAAACTCTGAAAATTGCAGATTGTAAAATGCAAATAACTTGACTTCTCAGACTCCATTTTAGACGATTTTTTTTTTTAACTTGGGCGTTTTTCTGAGAGGAACTTATATATACAACCATATTTTTAAAATTTTGCACAAAAACCTACAAAAATCATCCGTAATTTCGCAACCCTCTCTTTTTATTTATTTATTTATTTATTCTGAAAAAATAAATCTGCAAAAAATAAAAATATTTGCCCACACTTCTTGTTAAGGAAAGTTATTTGATACCACTTGTTAAGTTCCAAATACCTGAATACAAAATACTAAAATAGTACCAAATATATTTGAATACAATCACCACACAATATATATATAAAACAATATAGAAACCCACCACTTTATTATATCAAACCCTTGAGGTAGGACAACACCATACAATGGATCATATTATGGAAGAGATCATCTCATGTTCACTTGCCTCTTCGAGGGAGTATCCTCCTATTGAACTACTGCTGCAAATACAACATTTCTCCTCATATCCCATTACATTGCTTGAACCCCTTTATATAGTGCTACCATCACCTGAGAACATTCTAGATGAAGAATCTTCTAGAAGTAGAACCTTCTAAGAAGTCCTCTTAGATTTATTATATCTAACAACCATAATGGACCTTATTTAATAATATAGTGGACCTAGTCCAACTTACATTGAATGGCCTCCACTATTATCACTATGGGCTCTCTGCTCCCCCCCCATTACCTCTCTAGCTACCTAAATTTCCATCCCCCTTATGAAAACGTTATCCTCAACGCTTGATGTACAACCATATACTAGGGTCCCATGGATAAGTGTGGACCATAGTGCTGAAGTAGAGTACATAACCAAGGTCCCATTGAGAAATGGAAGCCATCATGCTGAAGCAATCCAACTGCCATTGTAAACCAGGGTCCCATGTCCAATTGTTCATGTGAACTCCACATGGAAGATATCGACACCAATAACCAACTGAAAATGATGCTCCCAATATTGACACCTATCATGTGGATCCAAATAAGAATATCCATCCACATAGTGGGAAAGGGTCAAATATGAATCTGGAAGGACCAATATCGTTATAGAATATGCACGCTGGACACTGGTAATCATAACTAACTCTTGATGTGTCACATTGATGTGCTCTACAGAAGGTGAAGTAGAGTCATCAAATAAAAGATGGAAGTGATTGTCATCCTAGAAATGAAAACTATTTATATACCAATCATCACAATCGGCCTCAAAATCATACCAAACATATATTTCTTGATTATATTCATCCCTGATGTTCACCATAAGAAATCTCTTTTGCTTTCTATCCAATAAATCTTGAATACTATGAAAACTATCCTTGAGACTGTCTGCAAGGTCAAGCAATGTGAGACCATGCAATGTGTTATTCCATTGGGCTTTGAATGCTTCCCTTATCTGTAGATTTTTTTTGACGGTTTGAGAAGAAATAACTATTGAAAACACCACATAAAATATACCAAAAGAAATCTCTTAAAATAATTTATTCAATGGTATTGATTTGGTATCAATCTGAGCACCCTATGAAAAGTTATGAACTCTGCAATCCCATAGCCATCACGAAAACCCCCAAAACATAACTGATTTTAAATCAACGATATATTCATTTCTTGAACTCTGATTTGGACGATTTTTTTTTTGAAATTGGGTGAAATTGTGAAAGAAACTCAGATTTGCAATTTGTTTTTAAAATTTCATCCCCAAATGCTACAAAAATTAGAAAAATGACGCTGTCGTCCGCGGAAAAAAAACCCTGAAAAATTGCAGATTTTAAAATGCAAACAACTTGACTTCTCGGACTTCCTTTCAAACATTGTTTTTTTAATTTGGGTGTTTTTTTGAGAGGAACTCATATCTACAACCATTTTTTTTTAAATTTTGCACAAAAACCTACAGAAATCATTTGTAATGTCGCAACCTTTTTTTTTTCCAAAAAAATAAATCTGCAAAAAATAAAAATATTTGCCCACACTTTCTGCCAAGGAAAGTGCTTTGATACCACTTGTTAAGTTCGAAATACCTGAATACAAAATACTACAATAATACCAAAGATATTTGAATACAATCACCACACAAGATATATAGAACAATATAGAAACACGACACTTTATTATATCAAACCCTTGAGGTAAGGTAATACCATACAATGGATCATATTATGGAAGAGATCCTGTCCTATTCACTTGTCTCTTTGATGGGTCATCCTTCTATTAAGATACTGATCCAAATACAATATTTCTCCTCATATCCCATTACATTGCTTGAACTGTTTATATAGTGCTACCATCACCTAAGAACATTCTGGAGGAGGAATCTTCTAGAAGTAGAACCTTCTAAGAAGTCCTCTTACATTTATTATATCTAAGTACCCATTTATTATATCTAACTATCATAGTGGGCCTTATTTAATAATATAGTGGACTTAGTCCACCTTACATTGAATGACCTCCACTATTATCACTATAGACCCTCTTCCCCCCCCCAACTGTCTCTGTAACTACCTAACATTCCATCCCTTTTATGAAAACGTTTTCCTCAATGTTTGATGTAAAACCATATACCGGGGTCCCATGGATAAGTGTGGACCATAGTGATGAAGTAGACTAGAGAACCAAGGTCCCATTGAGAAATGGAAGCCACCATGTTGAAGTAGTCCAACCACCATTGTAAACCAGGGTCCCATGTCCAATTGCTCATGTGAACTCCACACGGAAGATATCGACACCCAATAACCAACTAAAAATGATGCTTTCAAGACTGACACCTATCATGTGGATCTAAATAAGAATATCCATCCACATAGTGGGAAAGGGTCAAAGATGAATATCGAAGGAACAATGTCGTTGTAGAATATACAGGTTGGACACTAGTAATCATAACTAGCTCATGATGTGTCACATTGATGTGCTCTACAAAAGGTGGAGTAGAGTCATCAAATAAAATAGGGAAGTGGTTGTCATCCCAGAAATGACAACTATCCATATACCAATCATTACAACCGGCCTCAAAATCATACCAAGCATATATTTCTTGATTATATTCATCCCTGATGTCTGCCATAAAAAATATCTCTTGCATGTTATCCAATAAATCTTGAATACTATGAAAACTATCCTTGAGGCCGTCTGCAAGGTCAAACAATGTGAGACCATCCGATGTGTCATTCCGTTGGGTTTTGAATGCTTTCGTTATCTGTAGAATTTATTTGAGGGTTTGAGAGGAAATAATCATTAGAAACACCACATAAAATATATCAAAAAAAAAATCTTAAAATAATTTATCAAATGATATTGATCTGGAAGCAATCTGAGCACCCTATGAAAAGTTATGAACTATGTAGTCCCGCAACCGTCACGAAAACCCTCCAAAAATAGTTGATTTTAAATCAACAATATCTTCACTTCTAGAGCTCCGATTTGAACGATTGGTTTTTTGAAATTGAGTGAAATTGTGAGAGGAACCCATGTCTGCAATTTGTTTTTAAAAATTCAGCCCAGATGCTACAAAAAAAAAAAATGACGCGACCGTTCGCGGAAAAAAAACCCTGAAAATTGCAGATTTTAAAATGCAAATAACTTGACTTCCCAGACTCCCTTTCAAACGATTTTTTTTTTTTTTACTTGGGTGTTTTTCTGAGAGGAACTCATATATACAACTATTTTTTTTTAAATTTTACACAAAAACCAATAGACATAATTCGTAATGTCGCGACCCTCTTTTTTTTTTCGAAAAAATAAATCTGCAAAAAATAAAAATATTTGCCCACACTTTTTACTAAGGAAAATGCTCTGATACCACTTGTTAAGTTCTAAATACTTGAATACAAAATACTATAATAGTACCAAAACTATTTGAATACAATCATCACACAATATATATAAAACAATATAGAAACCCACCACTTTATTATATCAAACCTTTGAGGTAGGGAAACACCATACAATGGATCCTATTATGGAAGGGATCGTCTCTTGTTCACTTGTCTCTTCGAGGGGATATCCTCATATTGAGATACCTCTACAATACAATATTTCTCCCCATATCCCATTACATTACTTGAACCCCTTTATATAGTGCTACCATAACCTAAGAACATTCTAGAGGAGGAATCTTCTAGAAGTAGAATCTTCGAAGAAACCCTCTTACATTTATTATATCTGGTTACCATAGTGAGACTTATTTAATAATATAGTGGACCTAGTCCATCTTACATTGAATGGCCTCCACTATTATCACTATGGGCCCTCTTCCATTTAATAATATAGTGGACCTAGTCCATCTTACATTGAATGGCCTCCACTATTATCACTATGGGCCCTCTGCCCCCCCCACTTCCTCTCTAGCTACCTAACATTCCATCCCCCCTATGAAAACGTTGTTCTCAATGCTTGATGTACAACCATATACCAGGGTCCCATGGATAAGTGTGGACCATAGTGCTGAAGTAGACTAGAGAACCAAGGTCCCATAGAGAAATGGAAACCACCATGCTGAAGTAGACTAGAGAACCAAGTTCCCATAGAGAAATGGAAGCCACCATGCTGAAGTAATCCAACCGCCATTGTAAACTAGGATCCCATGTCTAATTGCTCATGTGAATTCCACACGGAAGATATCGACACTCAATAACCAACTGAAAATGATGCTCCCAATACTAATACCTATCATGTGGATCTAAATAAGAATATCCATCCACATAGTGGGAAATGGTCAAAGCTGAATCTGGAAGGAACAATACTGTTGTAGAATATGCAGGCTGGACACTAGTAATCATAACTAGCTTCTGATGTGTCACATTAATGTGTTCTACAGAAGGTGGAGTAGAGTCATCAAATAAAAGATGGAAGTGGTTGTTATGCTAGAAATGAAAACTGTCCATATACCAATCATCACAATCGGCCTCAAAATCATACCAAGCATATATTTTTTGATTATATTCATCCCTGATGTCTGCCATAAGAAATCTATCCTGCATGCTATCCAATAAATATTGAATACTATGAAAACTATCGTTGAAGCCGTTTGCAAAGTCAAACAATGTGACACCATGCAATGTGTCATTCCATTGGGATTTGAATGATTCCGTTGTCTGTAGAATTTCTTTGAGGATTTGAGAGGAAATAGCCATTGAAAACACCACATAGAATGTTGGTTGTGGAGCCTGATTATCTTCCTGATTCAGAGGTCTTTTGTTTTCAGCCGTGTTTATGCCCCATGAAGACTTTACACTCCAGAAGTATATACACTCTTCCACGCGGGGGAGTGTAGAGGGGGGTTACCCCCTCTGCGGGGGGGTCCGGGGGAAAGCGGGCCCCCAGCGGGGGTTTGGGGGCGAAGCTCTCGAAAGAAAAAATTCCTCGTAAATGTATATTGTAATTTCATTGTAAATCTGGACCGTTCATTATAAGGTCACAGATCTGACGATATAAGTTATGTTAGGGTTTTTTGCCCTAGAAGGCAACCCTCTTTTGTGAGGGAAATGTATTATGACTTTGTATTATTGAGAATATTGTATTCTGAGACAAAAGACCGGGGAAGAAAGAAGAGGAAGTTACAATGGGTTTGTTGTAGGTTGTATCCCTTCATATGCTGGATGATAATAAAGGAAGGACCTGATAATTTCTTTGGTGGATGTAGCCCACACTGGGTGAACCACGTAAATATGTGTCTCTATTTTATTGTGTATCTTCTGTGTTTTGTTTCCGCATTTGTTTTATTTTATTGCTCCACAATCCTGTTCTTTTAACAACTGGTATCAGAGTGAAAGGTAACTCGCAAGAAAAGAGGGTTCCTAGTTCGAGTGGGAGCAATGGCGAAAGATGAAAAGTTTAGGGTTGAGAAATTTAATGGCCAAAAATACCAGTTATGGAAGATGTAGATGGAAGAATATTTATATCAGAAGGATCTATTCCTACCATTGGGCAGAGTAGCAAAGAAGCCGACGGCCATGAAGGACGAAGAATGGGAGATTCTTGACAGAAAGGCTCAAGGAATGATACGGCGGAGCCTGGCAATGTCGGTGGCTTTCAATATTTCAAAAGAAAAGACAACGAAGGATTTGATGGACGCATTGGCTAAATTGTATGAAAAACCCTCGTCATCCAATAAGGTATTTCTAATGAAGAGATTATTTAATCAGAAGGTGGGTCTATTGCAGATCATTTAAATGATTTTAATACGGTTACTAATCAACTAAGTTCTGTAAAAGTGGACTTTGATGATGATGTAAGGGCTCTTCTAATCTTGTGTTCATTGCCAGAAAGCTGGAATGGCTTGGTCATGGATGTAAGTAATTCTGTCTCTAGTTCAAATACTTTAAAATTTGATGATGTTGTTGGTGTTATCTTTAGTGAGAAAATGCGATGGAAAAGCACAGGTGAGACATCAGGTAATGCGTTGAACATGGAGAACAGGGGAAGACAAAAGGATAGAGGAAAGGGCCCAGGGAACCGCGAGAATTCTAGGAAGGGCAGATCCAAATCCAGACTTGGAAATATAGAGTGTTGGAATTGTGAGAAGAAAGGACATTTGAAGAAATATTGCAGAGCTTCAAAGAAACAAAGAGATGGACATCATGAGAGAAATCATGAAGCAAATGTAACAGGTGATGTGTTACAAGACGCTTTGATTCTTTCTGTAGATAACATTTTTGAGTCTTGGGTAGTAGATTCAGGGGCTTCATTTCATGCCAGACCCCATAGGAAACATTTTCTAGATTATGTTCAAGGTGATTTTGGATAGGTTCATTTGGGTGATGATGCACCATGCAAAATTGTTGGAATGAGAAAGGTAAAAATAAAGCAACGCAATGGAAACCAACGGTTGTTGAAAGAGGTAAGACATGTTCCATATTTAAGGAAAAATCTAATTTCAACAGGGCATTTGGCAAGTGAAGGTTGTATATCCATATTTACAGATAAGACGTGGAAGGTCATCAAAGGATCATTGGTGATAGCAAAAGGAGAGAAGGTAGGTACATTGTATTTATGTACTGATAATACCAACTCTTCTATCTCTTTAGATTCTACAGGAGTGGATACAACACTGTGGAATCATAGGCTGGGACACATGGGTGAGAAGAGAATGCAAATACTTCACAAAAGAAATTTGTTTCCAGATATTAAACAAATTAATTTAGACTTTTGTGAACATTTTGTTTATGGAAAACAAAAGAGATTCAAATTTCTCAGAGTTAGAAAAGAAAAGAAGAATGAAATGTTAGAGCTTGTGCATACAGATGTATGGGGACCAGCTGAGGTATCATCTCTTGGTGTCTCTCGTTATTATATTACTTTTATTGATGATGTAACTAGAAAAACTTGGGTTTATTGCATTCGACAAAAATCTGATGTTTTTGATACTTTTAAGAAATGGAAAGCTTTGGTTGAGAATGAGACAGGAAAAAGTTTGAAGTGTCTCAGATCATACAATGGAGGTGAATATTGCAACAAGAAGTTTGATGATTACTGTTCATACCATTAGATTCATAGAGAGAAGACAGTTCCAAGAACACCACTAGAAAATGGTGTGTCAGAAAGGATGACCAGGACAATCATGGAGTGTGAGTATGAGATTGCATGCTGGTTTGCCCTTACAGTTCTGGGAAGATGCTGTAGATACTTCTGTTTACTTAATAAACAAAGAACCTTGAAGCTCTTTGGATGGTAGAATTCGAGAGGAGGAATGGACATGAAAAAATGTAAACTATTCTTTTTTGAAAACTTTCGGTTGTGAAACATTTGTTTATATTAATAAAGAAAATAGAACAAAGCTTGAGGCAAAATCCAAGAAGTGTACCTTTATTGGATATGGTGTTAATGATTTTGGTTATCACTTAAGGTATTATGAAAATAACAAAATCATTAGGAGTAGAGATGTCATATTCAATGGGAAGGTCATGTACAAAGATCATTGCAGAGAAAGAAACAAGAAAAAGAAAAACAAGAATACACAGTGCTTGATGAGATCACTGATTTTTTTTTCCCCAAAAGAACCAGAAAATCAAAATGTACAACAATAGGAGCAACATATACCTCAAACACCTGCAAGTGTTGTTAAAAAATCTACCAGGTTAAGTATACCCCCTGAATGATACTCTCCTTCATTGTATTATTTATTGTTGACTAATTCTGGTGAACTATAATGTTATGAAGAGACAATGCAGGTAGACACCAAAAAGAAGTGAGAGCAAGGCATGAAAGAGGAAATGGATTCCTTGGTAAATAACCATACTCGAGACTTGGTTCAGTTGCCTGCAGGAAAAAGAGCATAGCAGAATAAACGAGTTTACAAGTTGAAGGACGAAGATGGAGGAATAAAGCGGTACAAGGCTAGACTTGTTGTAAAGGGGTTTGCACAAAAGAAAGGTATAGATTTTGATGAAATATTTTCTCCTGTTGTTAAAATGACTTCAATTAGAACTATTTTAAGTCTTGTGGCAGTAGAAGATTTGCATCTTGGACAATTAGATGTTAAAACATCTTTTCTCCATGGGGATTTGGAGGAAGAGATTTATATGAAGCAACCATACAGGTATGATGTCAAAGGGAAGAAGAATTTGATATGCAGGTTGAAAAAGAGCTTGTATGGACTAAAGCAAGCTCCAAGGCAGTGGTATTTGAAGTTTGTTAGGTTTATGACAGAACAAGGTTATAGTAGATGTCATTCTGATCACTGTGTTTATTTCAAAAATCTAGAAAATGGAAGCTATATTATCTTGCTATTGTATGTAGATGACATGCTTGTTGTAGGGTCTAATATGCAGGATATAAATGTGCTCAAGAAGAAATTAGCTAATTCATTTGCGATGAAGGATTTGTGTGCTACAAAGAAAATCCTTGGTATGAGAATAACAAGAGACAAGAAAAATTGCAAATTGACATTGTCTTAGGGTGAGTACATAGAGAAGGTGTTGGAGAGGTTTAGACTGCAGAATGCAAAACTAGTTAGTACACCTTTACCCAACCATTTCAAATTAACTAATAGCATACAATACACAGGAGGAGATAGAATACATGTACATGGTGCCTTATTCATCAACAGTTGGTAGCTTGATGTATGCAATGGTTTTCACAAGACCAAATATTGCTCATGTAGTGGGAGTTGTGAGCATGTATATGAACAATCCAGGTAAAGAACATTGGGAGGCAGTAAAGTGGATTCTCAGGTATTTGAGAGGTACTACTACTCATGCATTATGTTTTGGAGGTTCAAACACTTTTCTACAAGGATATGTTGATTCATATATGGCAGGTGATAAAGACAGCAGGAGGAGCACCACATGGTATGTTTTTACTATAGGTGGAACAACAGTAAGTTGGATTTAGAAACTGCAAAAGGTTGTTGCACTTTCAATAAGAGAGACATAGTATGTTTATGCTACAGAGGCTAGTAAAGAGATGATTTGGTTACAGAGGTTTATGGAGGAATTGGGAAAGAAGCAGGAGAATAGCAGGTTGTACTATGACAATGAGAGTGCCATTCATCTTGCAAAGAACTCAGCCTTCCATTCGAAGACTAAACATATACAATTGAGGCACCACATCATACAATCTGCCTTGGAAGATGGAAATTTGAAGTTGGAAAATATACACACTAGCTAGAATCCTACATACATGTTAACAAAGGGAATAACCAGGGAGAAACTGAGTTCCTGCTCAGTTTCAGTTGGTCTTCAAGAATGAAGATGAAGATGAGAAATTTGCTAGGTCCAAGAAGGTTCAGATTCCAACATATACAACAACGATGGAGTTGTTGAGATTAGTCTCCAAGTGGGAGATGGTTGGTTGTTGAGCCTGATTATCTTCCTGATTCAAAGGTCTTCTGTTTTCAGCGATGTTTATACCCCATGAAGACTTTACACCCCAGAAGTATGTACACTCTTCCACGTGAGGGAGTGCAGAGGGGGGTTACCAGAAGTATGTAAATCTGGACCGTTCATTATAAGGTCACATATCTGACGGTAGAATTTATGTTGAGGTTTTTCTCCCTAGATGGTAACCGTCTTTTGTGAGGGAAATGTATTATGACTTTGTATTATTGAGAATATTGTATTATGAGACAAGAGTCTGGGGAAGAAATAAGAGGAAGTTACAACGGGTTTGTTGTAGGTTGCATATCTTCATATGCTGGATAATAATAAAGGAAGGACCTGGCAATTTCTCTGGTGGACGTAGCCCACACTGGGTGAACCACGTAAATCTGTGTCTCTATTGTATTGTGTATCTTTTGTGTTTTGTTTCTGCATTTGTTTATTTTATTGCTCCATGGTCTTGTTCTTTTAATAACATAGAATATACCAAAATAAATCTCTTAAAATAATTTATCCAATGGTATTGATATGGTAGCAATCTGAGCACCCTGTGAAAAGTATGAACTCTGCAGTCCTGCAGCCGTCATGAAAACCCTACAAGATTTCTGATTTTAAATCAATGATATCTTCACTTTTAGAGCTCCGATTTGGACGATTTGTTTTTTGAAATTGGGTGAAATTATGATAGGAACTCATATCTTCAATTTTTTTTTTTAAAATTCATCCCCAGATGCTACATAAATCAGAAAAATGACGCAACTATCCGTGGAAAAAAAATCCTGAAAACTTCAGATTTTAAAATGCAAATAACTTGACTTCCCGGACTCCCTTTCAAACAATTCTTTTAATTTTTAACTTGGGTCTTTTTTCGAGAGGAACTCATATATAGAACCAATTTTTTTAAATTTTGCACAAAAACCTACATAAATCATCTGTAATGTCATGATTTTTTTTTTCTAAAAAGATAAATTTGCAAAAACCAAAAATAGTTGCCCACACTTCCTGCCAAGGAAAGTGCTATGATGCCACTTGTTAAGTTCCAAATACCTGAATACAAAATACTACAATAATACCAAATATATTTTAATACAATCACCACACAAGATATATAGAACGATATAAAAACCCATCACTTGATTATATCAAACCCTTGAGGTAGGGAAACACCATACAATGGATCCTATTATGGAAGGGATCCTCTCCTGTTCATTTTTCTCTTCGAGGGGGAATCCTCCTATTGAGCTACTGCTCCAAATACAATATTTCTCTTTATATTCGGTTACATTGATTGAACCCATTTATATAGTGCTACCATCACCTAAGAACATTCTATAGGAGGAATCTTCTAGAAGTAGAATCTTCTAAGATGTACTCTTACATTTATCATATCTAATTACCCATTTATTACATCTAACTACCATAGTGAGACTTATTTAATAATACAGTGGACCTAGTCCACCTTACATTGAATGGCCTCCACTATTATCACTATGGGCCCTATGACCCCCCCCCACTACCTCTTTAGCTACCTAACACTCTTCTTAATAGAGGTCATGAGAAGATGCGAGTTCTCATTGGAGTTCATAAAGTGGATCTGAGCCTACATCGAGGGCCCCTAGGTTTCTCCTTTAATCAATGGCAAATCCACATCCTTCTTCAAATCCACAAGAGGGATTCAAAAAGGTTATCCTTTATTACCCTTTCTTTACAAAGTGATGGTGACAACTCTAGGGTGATTACGAGAGAAGGCCAAATAAGACAAAGGCACTCTTCCATGAATCTAAACCACTAGAATAGTAAAGGCCATGAATCACACATAACCCCAATTTCATTAAATTCGAAATAATAAGGAAAAATATAGACTAAGAAACAATGGATTTTGATTCTAAAAGTGCCAATATGCCTTTTTGAAGTGCAAAATCGGATTATGAAAGTGGCTATAGAGGTTTTGAAAAGTGTAAATTTTGAATCCAAAAAGTGTGAATTTTGATTTCAAAAGTGCAAGTTTTGATTCCAAAAGTGCGAGTTTTGATTCCAAATGTGTTAATTTTGATTCCAAAAGTGCGAATTTCAATTCAAAAAGTGTCAATTTCAATTCCAGAGTTGTGAATTTCGATTCCAAAACTATCGATTTTATTGATTCATCCCATACCTTGTTTGCATGTGGAAATTGTACAAATAAATGGTTTTTTGATTATCTATCTTTTTTACATATTATATAGAATGCTCACCCATGCCAGCTTATTTTTTTTACCATGGTCTAGGTATGGATTTTATTAGAAATCCTAACTTTTGAAAGGACATCCTAACTTCCATATTTTTACCCAACACCATTTGTTATCCCCTACTTTCCCATCTTCCATTTTTCACTGCATATCCTAATTTAGTTGTGTAAATCCCCGAGATTTTATTCTTTGACTACGAAACTTTGAATTTTGATTATGAAAATATGGATATACTAAACATTTTATTTTTGCAATGTCCAAGAGATGCACGTAAATAATTTAAAACAAGCAATAATGACAATCATTGCATTGTAGTGTTGTATTTTTTCAAAGTAATTTAGGGCATTGTAGAAACGGGTTCCATATAAACAAAAGATACAATCTACGAGCTAGTGCTTTTTAACAACTTCCTCGCCTTAATTACAAACACTATAACTTGTTTATTGTGGAAAAATTATTCACAAACCCCACATCCCAAGCAAGGAGAAAGAGAGTGATTGAACTTCAATAGTTTTACTTGAAGGAATAATTATTAATAAAAATCATTGAACCTATTGTATAAAAATCAAATAAAGATATGCACTAAATGAAATCTTTCAAACATGTAGGGTATATGGCTTTGATATAATATAAGGAATAAAAAAAATATGCATCCACAACCTAGACAAAAAACACAAATGTGTACATTGAACCTTGGCACTATTCTTGTTCCACACATTAAACATACTTGTATATACAAAAACAAGCTAACTAAATATTCCCTTGGACTATGAACCCTTCAACTTTTATCGATATCTACAAATATAAGAGAAATTCAAATTGTTTGATAAACATGGTATATCCACATAGGTTGAACAAATTAAGGCAACCACTTACACAAACAGATCAAAGATCAGTACACCAATGTATTACATGGTTAAACCCTCCAGAGAAGGAAATAGTGCATGGCCCCAACCAATGCGACTAGTTGAGGAAATATATTAATGCAAAAGGAAAATCATTTGCATAGGAGATTCTCACAATCGATAATAAACAAATGACATTCCATGCTATTTAAATATAGATCATGGACCGATCAAGTGTTAAGCCACAAATCAACATAGTTTTTAGTATCAAGGAGAATATGGACCACTGAATCACTTATGTCTAGAACACAACCATGACCTTTGGATTAGATAATTTCAATGCATACTAAAAAAATACACTTTACCTAAAGACACATTAGATCAAGTTGATCTTAACTAACTCCTAGGTGTCTAAATATCCTATCATCCCCCTTCAAGAACAACTTAGAATAAGATTGAATGATTTACAAAGGTGACAAAATAGGATAAGGAAGGAGGCATTAGAGCCCATCACCCCTCAATGACAACTTTCCGAACTCCTAATATAGATCAAAGTTTGGAAAACTTCACTCTCATAAGAGACTTTATGAAAATGTCTGCAACTTGATCATCTGCAGAGAAATAATACACTTTAAGAACATGATCTTGAAGAAGCTTTATGATGAAGTGCATGTGTAGCTTAATGTATTTGTTGCCTTGATATTGAACTAGATCTTTGGTGAGTTGAATGGCACTTTGATTATCAAGCCAGAGTGTGGTTAAAAGTTGCTACTGGAATCCAAAATCTGAAAGGATTCGTCGAAGCCACAATGCTTCTTGACTTGCACTAACTAGTGCTCAATACTATTCTTCTACTGAAGAAAGAGCAATGACACATTGTTTCTTACAAGCCCAAGTGATATGTACAAAACCAAGACTAAAGACATAACTTGTAGTAGAATTCTGAGCATTAAGGTCGCCAACCTAACCGAAATCAGTGAAACCAACCAACAAAGGGGTCCACCTCGAATGATAATGTATCCCAAACAAAATTGTACCCTAGACATATCGAAGTATCCTTTTTGTTGATTTCCAATGGTTCTCATGGGGTGTTTGCATATATCGGCCAACAAGACCAATAACAAAGCACATATTAGGATGGGTATGAGTTAAATACAAAAGGATACCAATTAATTGATGGTATAAAGTGACATCTACTTTGGGTATAGTACAAGTGGTAGTAAGTTTGACTCAAGACTAGAAGGGAGATGGCGTTGGTTTACAATCTTCCATGTGAAAGTGAGGAAGAAGGTCACATGCATACTTAGACTAGGAAAATAATTTTATTCCTTGGTTTACAAAACTTGGAGGCCAAGAAAATAATGAAAATTTCCTAAGTCTATCTTTTCGTTTTTTTCTTAAGGTTGGATTTCACATGGGTTAAAATTTTTGGGTCACTATTATGAGTATAAGGTCATCAACATAAACGACAAGTATTATGAGATGACTACCTACTTTCTTGATATATACATTGGGGTCATAATGATGTTTATAAAAGTTAGTTTCAAGAAGAAATCTATCCATTTTAGCATGCCAAGCCTAAGAAACTTACTTAAGGCCATAAAGAGATTTCTTAAGGCGGAAAACAAGGCTGTAGTCATTTTGAATATAGCTAGAAGGTTGTTTCATGTAAATCTCTTCTTGTAAATCCCCATGTAAGAATGTGGATTTAACATCCATTTGATGGACCTCCCATTTATATGAAGCAACAAGGGCTAGAACAAGGTAGATGGAATTCATTTTAGCTACTAGGGCAAAGCTTTCATCATAGTCAATCTCTTCTACTTGAGAAAAACATTTGGAAAATAACTGGGCCTTATGTCTTTCAACACTTCTATCTGATCAATACTTAGTTCTATATAACCATTTACATCGGACAAGTTTTCCTCCTAAGTTCCCAAGTATCATTTTCCATGAAGGAACGATTTTCTTCTTCATTGTTGTGTCACAATTTGGATGGCTAGAAGATTTTGCAATTGTTTCTAGATCACGAGTCTCTAAAACTCGAGGCAAAAAGAGAGGAGGCTCACTAGAATTATGAAACTGTACAATTCCGATCCGAAGGATCACCATAAATATCACCAATGGCTTCTCATGTTGTATAGAACCATATAGGAAGCTTTGGTGTTGGTGTAGGTTCATGTTCAATGGACCCAACTAGAGGAAGGCAAGTAGGAAAAGGTGGTTTTTCATCCTCACTATCGTCATCTGAAGAAGAAACCATAATAGGAGCACTGGCATAAAAGTTGGGAATAGAAGATGGCAAAATAGTGGAAGGTGGCTCATAGACTGAAGATGGCATAGACATCAAATTAGACATGCAGATTGGAGATGACACATGTGTCGAATTAAGCTTTCCAGTTGAAGGACCTTCATCAAACTTAACATCTCTCCTAATAATAATTTTATTGTAATGAGGTTGAAGAAGTCTATAACCTTTTACATCTTCAAAATATGCAACAAAAAATGCACTTCTCACTCCTAGATTGTAATGCTTTCCTTTTGTCATCAAGAATGTGAGCCCATGCTTCACTAGCAAACACATGAAAGTGGCTTACATCTAGTTTAATTTCACTCCATTATTCTTCCAATGTTATATCTCTTAAAACCTTTGTGGAGGTGCAATTAACTATGCAATTTGCACAATTAATGGATTTTTCCCAAAAATGAGGACTTAATCCCTTAGATTGGATCATACAATTTTCCATTTCCTTTACTGTGTGCTTCTTTCTCTCAACAACACCATTTTGTTGTGTTGTATATGGAAAAATATGTTGCATCCGAATTCCTTATGCAATGGAGTAAGTTGTAAGTTTGTTGTTAACATATTTGCCTGTATTATTAGTTCTTAAATTCTAAAGTTAAAGTCCATATTGTTTTATACAAGGGTCTTGTAGGCCAAAAACATGTCCAAAACTTCAATCTTAAGTTTTAAGAAATAAACCCAAGTGTATATGGATAAATCACCCATGAAAGCTAATAAGTACTTGAACCTAGAGAAATAAGTAGAAGGAAGCAAACCACACAAATCACTATGAACAAGCTGCAAGGTAGTTGAGGCATGCTAATAGGCACATTTGTCTAAATTGTCTCGACGATGTTTTCCAAGAACACAACAAGGACAAACACCATCTCTGTAAGAGATAACATGAAGACCAATCACCATATTTTGATTACATAGTCGCTGCAATGAGCGATAGTTTAGATGACCAAATCACTCATGCCAAAGTTTTCTTAAGTCGTCGCTATGAGAAATAAAAACTAACGGACGAGATGATGACCCAAAGTTGTCAAATCTATACATCCTAGTAATATCATCAATTCTAGTTACTAGGACATGCTTAATGTATTTTAAATCTCTAATTACAACTTGTTTGGGTGAAAATTCTACTGTTTTACCTTCACCTTGATGAGTGATTTGATATACCAATAGAATCTTGTGGGAAAGACTTGGAACACACAATACACCATTAAAATGACCATAATCTAGATAAATTGTTCCAAACCCTACAACACTAAGAAATTTATCATCACCAACAAATATTTGTTTGGTGTTATATTCACTAAAAGAAGAAAAATGGTTTTATCCTTAGCCATATGATAAGATGCTCCATAATTAATAAGCCACTCATTAGAAGAAGTAGTATATGTTGTTGGACACACCTACCACACTTAGAGAGGG
>ML826555.1:10472-33494 GCA_009831015.1 Picea engelmannii
CCTACCATCAACCATTCCATGAATTTGAAGCATAAACCATGTAAGTCTCAAGTAAATGAGCACATGGCCCATTGTAAGGATGGCAGACCATGTGGCACTCAAGTTAATGTGAAGCGACCTCTCCCTCCCTGTCGCATGCTTCAGCTCATACTTTCGCATGATTATGGACCATTACACCGAATTTGACATGGATGTTGTGGGAATATGGCATCGCGGATGGATTTCTCAGTGTGGTGTCCCAAGCATTCTGGTTTATGGTTCTGGCCAGTGACTTTTGGTCTGGTAATTTGGACATTGGTATGGCTTCTCCTTCTTGCTGGACTCTCAGGTAAGTGGACGTCTTCATCCTCACCTTTTTCAGCAGATTGAAAAGGCTTCCAGTTGGTCTCAGAATTCAATTTCAAACAATATGCCCCCTCTCTTGTAGGGGACTTGGTTGAAATTCTGGGAAATTCATCTTTCTGTTATGGTGACTCTGATTCTCTGATGGTTTTATGGTTGAATTTCAACCCCTGGTTAGTTTTTAAAGAAGACTATGGTATCAGTCAAGGAATAGAATTGTTTTGTGGATGGTTTTTATCTTCAAAGGATAACCTTCTAGAAAAAGTGGAGTGGTTCTCTCCCTTCAGCTCCGGTCTTAGCATTGGCCCCTGCTTTTGTAGCTTTGGGCACACTATGTATATTTCCTGGGTGATGCGAAATTCAGAATCTTCTTTCTGGCCTGGGAGTTCTGATATTTTCGTTTACTGTAGCCAACTGTGTAGTTTGGAATTCTGTTATTCCCCAATGGACTACCGTGAACTCCAAGAAACCCGGTGAGCATTGAGGAGGCACTGGGACAAAATTGAGGGAAATTGGAGTTCACTTCAAACAGCATCAAAGAAAATACACGAGCAGGATCCTAGTGTGGCCTCCCAGATAGAAGTCATAATGGGGATCTGGATGCAACAAAAATGCCAAATTAATGCAGCGGAAGCAGAGTGTGCATTACTTTGAAGTTCGAAGCATGATAGCAAATTTGCTACAAGGAGAGCAATCTGGAACTTCCAATCAGGTTCAATCAGTGAATTCAAATCGTGAGAAACTTTTGGAAAATGCAACACTGCACCAGCTCCGGGCAAAGAAAAATTTGAACATGCAGGTGATGGAGCCAGCCAAAGAAGCAGCAGGATGAAGCCACCGGCAAACACGCCTTTTTCTAAATTTTCATGTTTTACAAAGTAATAAGGATTTCAGGCATATTTTGTAGAAGTTATATTGTTAGGTACTTTTTGAAAATGTTGTATTTGAAACTGCTTATAATGTACAGTTATGTGCCGACTCTAGGCTCTATTTTGGACTGTGGTTTTCTGATAAGAAGCCAAAATTTTGATGTACTTCCGCTGCAAAGCATTACTGCGGCTTTTTACTTAATATATAATATCTCCCAGTTATGGTTAAAAAAATGTATGAGTTATTCTGGCATCTGGGAGCAGTTTTATTACAAGATAAGTGTTCAACAGGGCATCGAAAGCCTTGTAGGCACTGCTCAAAATGTTTTGTTCTATTTTATTATATTCCAAGAGCAAACAGATTTTTCATGTCCCTGGAAAAAACATGGGGACAGCAAATTTTAAATTCATGGTTTACTTCATACCAATTTACTACAGATTTCTAGGTTTAATATTGTGGAATTTGAAGATAGAGTAGAGGTGAATAATGGAATAAAATGCCACAAACAAGCATGTGCATGCACTCGCCTTCTCCCATGCCTTGCTCGTGTGAGGGACGAAAAAATTGCAGGATTACATGATTGTAAATTCCTTGAGACACTTAGCTCAAGCTCGCATGCAACTTATATCTGGACTGATGTTAAATAGTTGTGAAAATACTGAAGCATGGGAAAATATTCTTCAACATGGCAGCACTCTACTCTGATTAGGAAAGAAAAAACTTACCTTTAACCGACGTGAAAGATCTTTGAAACCTTGAACCAGTTCTGGCCACAGCCTTTCTCGGTCTGCACTCTCCATGCCCTCCAGCTTATTCATAGCTTCCGCCCACATTATCTGAACAAAATAATATAATGGTTGAAAATTAACCAAATGTTTGAAATACTTGTTAATAAGTAAACCCAAGCTTCTGAATTCTGAAATGTTATGTAAAATTAGCTTGCAGGACACTTGATTATAAAAGCTTCATCACAACTTACATCAGATACACCAACTGGCTTGATTCGCGTTGATGGATCAGTCACGCTGAGCAAAAAGTGCTGCAAATGAATAGGAAGTTAAGAAAAATAAAGTAGGACCATGAAACTACTTTCATATCTACCCAATTGATGGCAGGTTGCAGCATAAAAGCTGTCAATGAAAACCTAATTCAGTGCTAATGCTGTACAGTAAAAGTCTTGAGAAGTCTTCCTTTCTTGAAAAGCGAGAAAAATGATGGTAACGGAAGCAACCTTAAAACCATATTTCGGATTTCCTGCCTCGCTTTTATATGCATCGACGATTGCCTACACCATAGAATATTTTTCATGACCATTCCATTATCTCAAGAAAAAGCAAAGCAAGTGCTGAACCAAATATCAAGTAAAAGGTGAACATACTGAATGTACAAATTAATCAAATAAAAACTTCCCGAAGAGTAACCTGTATATCCCTGTCAGGAAGAGGAGTCACCACTGGCGCAACTGGTGCCATCTGAGTTGTTAACTGGCTATTGTTGAAAAGGGGCTGTTGAGGGGTACCAAACTGTGATGTTTGTGTTTGGCCAAAGCCAGGAGTTGATTGTGGAGTTTGTCCGAAAGGAGATGATTGCACTCCACCAAAAGCCGAAGTCTGAAACTGCCCAAAAGGAGATGACTGGGCTCCACCAAAAAGAGAAGTTTGGGTTTGCCCAAATGATGGGGTTTGGGTAAAAGGAGATGCTTGTTGCTGTGGTGTGGACTGTCCAAACAGAGATGGTTGTGCTTGCCCAAATGCTTGAGATGGCGCTGACTGACCAAATGGCGAAGGTGTACTTCCTGGCAGACCAAAACCAGACTGAGCTGAAGAACCAAACAAGGATGGTGAGGAGGAGCTAGCACCAAAAGCAGAAGCTGTATTTGAACCGAAAACTGGAGTGGAACTAGAACCAAAACCTGCCCCAAAGGCAGGACTTGAACCAGAACCAAACATGGCTACGGATAGAATTCAACTATATTCGAATAGAAGAGCCAAAGATTGACAGAGAGTGGAGAATCTAAAATGGAGTTGAACTGCGAGTCTGCGACCATGTAATAGTCCTAAAATCCTGCAAAGTAATAAATAAACAAGCAAACACACCAGAATAAAAATTCTCATAATTTAAGAAACCTGGGTAAACTCGGCATGTACATGCATTGTGGTAAAATAAAATAGACATCTTCATCTCTTGTCATGATTATTTCATGATCACGTAAAATGTATCAAAAGCAATGGCGTTTGAATCAAATTGTTCAATAATTATGATATTCAATCATTGCAAATTAACAAATTTGTATCAAAAGCAGTGGGGTATGCATCAAAATTGTTCAATAATCAAAATTATGGTATTCAACAATTGCAAATTGTGCATAAACAATGTTTTTTACAAACTCTCATGGTAAGGAAGCATGAACACGCCCTTCACCCAAAGTAATCGGATTTTGCCAACTCTCTAATCGAGATGAATGTGTGAATGGGTGGGTGGAGGAAACGCCGAATGATATTGTGGGGATTCGCCAAATGGGAGAAGAGGAAATGTTCTCGGTTGAATACCCTTAAAAACCCTACACAGACGGATACTCACTACTCCCTTAACCAAAACAGTAAAGGTTTTTAACCCACAAAAAGGACTTCCAACCTGGTTCGAGCAGGCTAATGCAGGACTTGCGGGTGTAGCTGACACTGTTTTGGCCGAATGTCGACCCAACACCTCTGAAGTTTTGAAGACATTCCTTCCCTTACATTGACTTTGTACTCCTCCTTCACTGCCTCAGCTTTTACTCAGAATCAGATGCATTGATTTGATTTGATAATGTTTATTACTGTTAACTGCTTTCTGCCGCCATTCACTGCCCTCTCTTTCTCTTCAAATTTATGTAATTTGATGGAGAAGGACCGAGTTGAGAATCCGTTCAAGACAATCGATATTTGGGGTTTGCTAAGTATGATCGTCGCTATACCTCAATAATAATAATCAATTTGGTACGAAGTAACACATTCATCCCTCCAAAGGGAAGGTACGTAAAATGTTCTCAAAGTGAGATTCTTCACTATGTAATAATTTGGTACGAAGTAACACATTCATCCCTCCAAAGGAAGGTAGGTGAAATGTTCTCAAAGTAAGATTCTTCACTATGTAATTTGATGGGATGGGATGGGATGGGGAAGGATTGAGTTGAGAATTTTTTCAAGCTAATCGATGGGATGGGATGAGAAGGATTGAGTTGAGAATTTCTTCAAGCTAATTGGTATATGGCGTTTGCTAAGTATAATCTTCGTTATACTTTAATAATAAAAATCAATTTGGTATGAAGCACACATTTGTTCTTCCAACACATTCATCCTTCCATGGATAAAGAGAAGGTAGGCAAAATGTTGTGGATGTAGGATTTTTCATGTTCATTTTGATGATGTGCTTAAGAGAATATTAACAATAAGAAGATGGCATGCTCTAGATAAGGTCATTCATTATTTGATGTATTTAGGTGTTTTTTACTTTTTTATTCCACATGGGAATGGGATACTATATAGCATTACAAATAGAAGATATGTTTTTATATATTTGATCACACAAAATAGTCTCGTCGTGATTATCTATGTCATCTAAGTTGTAATGTATACTTGTAATACACACACACCATACTCTTGTGGATTAGATTAGAAGTTTCGATAACTCATGTATAGGGGTCTACATTTTCTAGTGAGCAATGGTAAGCATATCTTATCATCGAAAATCATTTGACATCACAAGTTGGAAATAGAAAATATGTCAATTTGGGTCATGATTCTTCGATAGATTTGGTCCATGATTTCATTATATTTAAGAAGCTAGGGTCATGCTTGGACTTTAAAGGTTTATACTACTTTATTGATCTCTTATCTAGATCCTTTCATTCTTTCAACCCGTGTTCAGAGATTTAGGCTTAACATATAGACTTTCTCAAAGAGTTATCTCCAACTTGGAAATTCCTCAAATTTTATCTCTTAAATTCAAGTATAAAGTTGATTAAAGGAAAAGATGTTTTGAAATGGGGGACAATCTAACATAAGAAGAATATTTAGTTCAATTGGGATATAAATGGGCATTTAAGGATACTTTACAAGGTCATAAGAAACCTTGTTATAACTAGAAGTGGAAGGTTAAATCCCCCTTAAGTCATTATTGTGTGCCTAATTCTGTATGGAAAATAAACTTTTCACTTGGGATGGACTTAAAAAGAAACAATTCAAGGGGTTGAGTATTTTCCATCTTGTTTGGAAAATGCAAAAACATCTCTACATATTTTTAGACGACGACATTTCTCTTTAGAAGTTTGGCCCATTGTCAAACTTGCACTCCGACGTAAAGGATTGGGAAGCTTCACTTCTAGAGGAGGGCTTTAAGAACTAATACCTAGGGAATATTAGTAGGGTTGACATTCTAACTCTTCCCTTTTTATATATCCGGTCCATATGGCTACATCAAAATGCCAAATCTTTAAAGCAGGGAAGTCTCCATTGGTTGTATTTTGCAAATGGAAGCGGATGTAGAAACTCATTCCCAAGCCATCCATAAATTCCAATCCAAGGATAGTTCCTCCTCTCAACCTTCACTCTTCACATGTTAATGGGGTTTTCAATGGAGTTGTTATAGGGAGTCCTAGTCTTGGAGGGCCTCTAAGAATGATAAAAATCTCAGAGAAACACAAGATCCACTTTCAACTTAGAATGGGGATTTGCGCCAACAACTTGGCAAAGATACAAGCACTTATCCATTTGATGACTCTTGTTATTGAACATAATATAAGATGCATTCATATTTATAGGGATTCCCAACTAGTAGTTAATAGGTAAATCAAAGGTAAGAAATCTCTTTTTGATGGCACTAGCCTCCAAAGAAATCAAAATCTCTATGAGAATTGGTAACGTTTCCTTTAAGCATGTATACATAGAACACAATAGAGAAGGGGATAGATGGGTAAAGAGGCCACCAATTTCCCAAAGAGACATCAAATGTCATGGGAGTGGAGGAATGGACTCGAGAGTCCTAGGTCCACAAGAATTTTAGACCAATTATCTAGTCTTGACATGATATATAGGACATATCTTCAAAATTTACCTTAGAATCATTTTGTAAGCCAAATAAGGCATTATCTAAACTTTTCACCAACTTTTATGGGATTGTTTACTCCTTTTTTATCTTTCTCTTGGCAACAACATTGAATGTAAGTTTGTATCTACTTAATAAAAATTGTTGACATTTTCCAATGGAAAATACAACAACGATTTCAATAAGAGGATGATTTCATTACTTGCATACAAACTACTCCAATGGGGGCACCCCTAATATCAAGGTCAAGAGGATGCTTTCATTGCTCGCATACAAACTGCTTCAATGGGAGATGGGAGAACCTCTAATAATGAGGTCATGCCTTTATTTAGCCACTTCAAAGCAGCCAGACTCTACTCCAGAGCAATTATCTTATGATGCCTTCTCTAACTTGTTCAATCAAAATATTATTGTAGATTCACAAAAGTCCATTGTTTTTTTTTAATTAAAGCTTCGTTTGACTATTAATATCAACAATTTGTACAAAGGTTTAATACAAATATGTGGGTCATGATTGCAACCTCCACAATATGATGCAAAAAGAAAACAATATGTGGACTCGGTAAGGGCAAAATGCCCACAAGAATGATGTAAAAAGAAAAAAATGCATGCATTGGCTTGGACCAAAACATCCATGGGCATGATGCAAAAGACAACAGATACATGGATTATCTTAGCCCAAAACACCCGTAAACATATCTACACTCAACAATTGTCTAGAACCCAAACAATAAAACCTTAGGTGACAAAGCGAAAAAACTCGATTAGATAGCACTAAGAAGCAACCATGCTAGTAGGAGGAGGAGATCAGTCTTGGTCATCTGGGGGAGGGACCCATCAAAAAATTTGGGGATTGATGTCCATTCCAAAAATTTTGAGCTTATATTTGACCACACAAAATACTCTCATGGTGATTATCTATGTCATCTAAGTTTCAATGTATACTTGTAATACACACACACACACACTCCATATTCTCGTGAATTAGATTAGAAGTTTTGATAACTCATGTATAGGGGCCTCCCTTTTCTAGTGAGTAATGACAAGCATATCTTATCATTGGAAATCATTTGACATCACAAGTTAGAAATAGAAAATCTGGTAATTTAGGTCATGACTTTTTGATAGATTTGGTCCATGATTTCATTATATTTAAGAAGCTAAGGTCCTACCTGGACGCTAAAGGTTTATACTACTTTATTGATCTCTTATCTAGATCCTTTCATTATTTCAACCAGTGTTCAGGGATTTAGGCTTCAGATATAGACTTTCTCAAAGAGTTATCTCCAACTTCGAAATTCCTCAAATTTTATCTCTTAAATTCAAGTATAAAGTTGATTAAAGGAAAAGATGTTTTGAAATGGGGGGACAATCTTACATAGGAAGAATATTTAGCACAATTGGGATATAAATGGGAATTTAAGGATACTTTACAGGGTCATAAGAAACCTTGCTATAACTAGAAGTGGAAGGTTAAAGCCCCCTCGAGTCATTATTATGTGCCTAGCTAGGTATGGAAAAAAAACTTTTCAGTTGAGATGGACTTGATAAGCAATAGTTCAAGGGGCTAAGTATTTTCCATCTTGTCGGGAAAATGCAAAAACATCTCTACATCTTTTCAAACGATGACATTTCTATTTAAAAGTTTGGCCCATTGTCAAACTTGCACTCCGATGTAAAAGATTGGGAAGCTTCACTTCTAGAGGAGGGCTTGGAGAACTAATACCTGGAGAATATTAGTAGGGTTGACATTCTAACTCTTCCCTTTTTATATATATGGTCCATATGGATACATCAAAATGCCAAATCTTAAAAGCAGGGAAGTCTCCATTAGTTGTATTTCGCAAATGGAAGCTGATGTAGAAACTCATTCCCAATCCATCCATAAATTCCAATCTAAGGATAGTTCCTCCTCTCAAACTTCACTCTTCGCATGTTATTGGGGTTTTCAATGGAGTTGTTGAATGGAATCCTAGTCTCGGGGGGGCTCTAGCAATGATAAAAATCTCAGAGAAACACAAGATCCACTTTCAACTTAGAATGGGGATTTGCACCAACAACTTGGCAGAGATACAAGCACTTATTCATCTAATGACTATTGTTATTGAACATAATATAAGAATCATTCATATCTATAGGGATTCCCAATTAGTGTGCCATTGGTTAATAGGTAAAGCAAAGGTAAGAAATCTCTTTTTGATGGCACTAGCCTTCGAAGAAATCAAAGTCTCTATGAGATTTGGTAACATTTCCTTTAAGCATGTACACATAGAATAAAGAAGGGGATAGATGGGTAAAGAGGCCACCAATTTCCCAAAGAGACATCAAATGTCATGGGAGTGGAGGAATGAACTGGAGAGTCCTAGGTCCACTAGAATTTTACACCAATTATTGAGTCTTGATATGATATATAGGACATATTGTTGGATGCAAGCTGAATAGGGAAGAAGGGCTATTTTTGGAAGAGAAGCATGCAAGAGTAAAGAGACAGTTGGAAGGAAAAGCAGCACGTGCGCATGCATGGAAGACCTAATGACGCTAGGGTTGGGGTTTTTGTAATACATTGTAATGGTCGGTGGGCCAAAGATATAAATAAGTGGTACTTAGAAGAAAGATAGAGAGAGGGGAGGGAGATGCGATATATACCTAGAGCTAGATATCTAGATGGAGGGAGAGACACAGAGAGGGACTGAGAGGAAGGTAATTGTAAGGACTGTGTAAGTCATTAAGCGGGTGAGCTAGAGAATGCATGAGTGACTCGATCCCAAGGGTTATATCACGGGTTGAGGAGCCTAGTGCAATCTAGTCAGCCTCGAAGGGATAGAGGAGACTGTGAGGAAAAGGAGGGACTAAGACTGTAGCCACGTGCGACGTGATACCTTTCTAAACTATAATAAAAGCCTAAGAGTCAGATCTTTGTGGATGTATCCCAAGAGGGGGTGAACCACGGTAACACTGTGTTATGCAATTGAATGAATGTGTCTTTGGTTCTGATTAATTGATAAATGTTGAATGAATGAAGTAATTAAGTGGATCTGTTATTTTACATGCATGCATATAATGAACATTATAACTAGAGGTTAAATGTATTGAATCAAGGGTACGACGCATAAGCACAGATCTCGCTCAATCCCAGGTTGCAAGCACCTGAGTATTGCAGCCACCCATAGAGTTATCTCGGGTGAGACTGCGCAGTGCACTCTGTGTACTGCATTGCCTTCTGGGTTACTAGAGGGGTCGATAGTCTTTAAGGAATTTTGTTGGGAAGCTTCTTAGTTTTGAACCGGGGTCAATCTGTAATGGTCAATGAGAATCATAATCAGAATCCTTCAAGACCAATTAGAGTAGATAGATAAAAGGGAAAGGAAACCAACAAATGGTTATGTTGTTGGCTGATTGGAAGGCAATGGGATTGAACATATGAGATATGCGGGAGACGTGTCAAAAGCATACGAGATTGGACGACAAGAAGGCAAAAGAATGCAAACCTAAAAGGGGATGTTGAGACCGTGGAATCCAACGAAGGCAAAGAAAGAAAGATGGTTGAAGACAAAGGAACTAGAGTTTGCATAGAAAGATAACAAAAACCCAAAGCTAACACTGTGAAAATATCTGGACAAGTACGTATTCACCGACCTGCATGAAGTATTTTTCTGTGAGTTCCCACACATAATGCAAGAGTGGATCAAAAGATTGAAAGACAACCATCCTACGAATCAGATTAGACAACTAGAATGGAATCCTGAAGAGACTGCACAGCTACAACAAGTTGATAATAAGTTTACGCGTAGTAGATTTCTGGTTAGACAACATTGTTGTTGGATTTATCATAGAGTTCGCAGTAGATACAACAAAGTCGTACAACGCAACTGAACAAGAATTCTCGAAGGGACCTCGAGGTAGGTATATCAGATCATTATATACTTCCATTAAGATATTGTTATACAACAAAGGTGTAATGACAATGGAGTCTGACAACTAAACTTCCCTGCGTGCATGGGGGAAGGGGGGAAGCACTGATAGGAAAAGGAGAAATGGAAGGAGAAGGGGATAAAGGAAAGAAGGAGGAGGCCTTGGACCCAATTATGATGGACGACAACCAGATCAGAGCGGATAATGGCGACAGCTGGAAGGATGCGCAGTGGAGTACCCTAACAATACAAGGTGAACACCAAGAAGAGAGTCGTAGTCGCGAGGGAAGGCTTAGCAAGTGATGAAGAGGAGGTAGAGGATCTTCGGACTGTGGAGCAGATTGAGGAAGACGAGAGGTCCAAGAGTGGAAGTAGAAGGCAATACTCCTATCCATATCTATGTCAGTGTGTGGAACCCACAAACCCATGTGTGACTAATACACTAAGAAGAACACCATCGTTTAGACAATCAAATTTCGGGAGAAGGAAGATAGTAGGAAGTACATCTACACAAGAAACAACAACTGGGGGAGCCAGTTCAGGAAACATTAGTCAAGTATCTACATCGCGCAGAGGTAGTAGCTCAACATTTAAGATGGCAGGACATGATCCAACCATCAGGTTACCAGAATTCAAAGGTGAAGTGTCGGAGGACCCAGAGAAGCTCCTGTTTATTTGTGAAAATATTTGGGAAGCAAAACAGATCATAGACGAGGACACTAAACTTACACAATTATCCATCACATTAAGAGATCACGCACTGGATTGGTATATGAGTTTAGCTGCAAACAGTCCGCCAAGGAAAACCAGAACGATTGGAGATATCAAGAAGTTGTTGATAAATGAGTTCCAGAAGCCGAGTTCAGAGGACCAATACATGAACGAGATGATAGAGATCAAACAAAAACTAGGAGAATCTGTATGGGAGATTGACCAGAGATTCAAGCGACTAAAGGGAAAGCTAAAATACGTCATGACATATATGCAACATAGGCACTTGTTCGTCAATTCATTGTTACCACACTTGAAATATCCACTGTGACAGCATAAGTTTCAAACATAGGCAGAGGCTCTACAGACAACCCCACAACTAGAAGATAACCAATATCAGAAGACAAATCCAACCATCGAGGAGCTGAAGGAGGATCTGGAGAACTTAACATTCCAGCCAAACGACAACAATAACAAGGATAAAAGAGAAGTCATTTGGTGTACCACATGTAGGACAAAAGGACACCATAAGAACAAATGTCCAACATTCGCGCAATACATGGCAGCAAGAATGCCAAATCCATTACAAATAGGAGGACTATGGTGCGAGATCTATAAGAAATAGGGTCACGATGCATATCACTGCCCAATGGTGCGGAAGTACCAGACAGTGCCAAAGAGATCGTATTGCAACTTTTGCAAGTCGGTAGGTCATGATGACAAATATTGCAGAACCATGGAGTTGATGAGATAAAGAACATCAGATGCATACCGGGTACAGGAAAAAATGATGATTGGGCAAGCCGCACCCCAGTTTAATCAACTACCAACCTCGTACAACACTGCGCAACAACAATACAACACTGTGCAACAACCATACAACACTGCGCAACCGCAGTATAATACCACGCAACCACACTATAATACCGCGCAGTATAACCAAGCGCCTCAGTATAACGCGCCTTAAGGGGATTGAGTTGGCTACAAAGGTGGAGGAAGAGTAAGAGGAGGCGGAGGAAGAGGTAGAGGACCAGTGGTATGTCACAATTGTCAACAACCCAGACACTACGCAAGAGAATGTCCACTTCCAACAACGACCTGTATGTATTGTCGTGCATCAGATCATGATACAGAAGAATGCCCGACACTATTAGGAAATATCCAGGAGAAGAGGAATCAAAACAATTAGAATGTTTAGTGGATTTCAGCAGAAGCGAGGGATGAAGGAAGAAACATCAACATAGTTACACGAGGTAGAGCTAAAACAGGAAACGACATCGTACGACAAGAACCAACACAACACCAATGGGTGAAGAAGAATGTCAAACCAAGGAAGCAGTTTGACACGCAGAATGAGAAGGAGATATTCAAGCAAGCCAAACAAGAATTTTTGAAGCCAGACATTGCGTCGACATCAACCGCATAGTATGGTAAGGAAGTACTCGAGTACGAGATGCCTTCATCGTTGGATCACACCAAAGAAACCCAACCCATGGAATAAGCAAGTACGATTAAGGGCTTTTTACAATCACGTGTAAAACTACTAAATGATCCACCCTCTGTTAAAGTATTACAAAACATACTAGAAAGATGTAGCGTAGAAGCAGAAGGAAAGTTAGAGCAGAAAATAGTCAATCACCTACATACAAGGAGGAGAACAAGTAGGGAGTTCAGGCTGAACGCCAACATTGAAGATTTCAACATGGGAGATATTATACTGGATTTAGTATCCAAAGTCAATGTATTACCTAAGAAGACATGGCAATGTATGGGAGAACCCACATTAGGATATTCATGTGTTCAGCTGAAACTCACAAACCAACATATATTTTTACCAATTGGAAGACTAAAAGGAGTGACATAGACCTGGATGGAGTACGGACTAAAGTCGATTTTGAAGTCATTGAGATAGTGGACGACACAACACCTTATCCAACATTACTTGGCTTGGACTGGGCGTTTGATAACCAAGCCATAATCAACTTAAAGACGTGGAAGATGACCTTTGAGTCAAGATAATACAAAGTCATTGCGCCATTGGATCCATCAAGAGGTGAAAGGTTAGTAGAGCCTACTTGCTTGGACCTAGAGGAAATTAATCAGTTGTATAGAACAACTATGTGAGATGAGGATTACATAAACCCAACTGCAGATGGGATACTCAGTTGGTGAAGTATCACCTCATGTGCGTCAGACTTAGATACAGGCTTAGAAAATTGGCAACAGAGGTTACACGAGGTCTCCACAAGGAGATGCGCAAGAATAGATTGCGCAATAAGATGGGTAGGTACGGAGATAAGGGAAGCTCCCAACTTCCATGGGGTGAACGACCTAGAAACATTCTTAACACGGTACAAAGATGAAGTGTTAGAAAATCATAGGCTCTTATCCCCAGATATAGCACTCAAGGTGACACCTGCGAGATGGTGGGGCACACAAAGAAACAATCAAGGACTGGTACCAATGTAAGAGGTTACTATGCATTAGGTTTGGCGCAGAACAAGGAAGCAACCAATGACATAAATATGATGGACAAGGGGCACCAACACAACACTTGGAGAAGTGCAGAGCATTGTGGAAAATGACATCACCGGAGGAATGGCCTCACCATTTTGTACATACATTAGAGGGCATACCATAAAACTAGTATATAGACCAAGAACTGCGAAGAGGAACTATAAGCTGGACAATATTACAGCAGAATTTTACAGTCACTTTCTCATTTGAGAACCCATGAGAACCCCAACATAGACGCAACACTTAAACAAATCCGAGGGGTGATATTCATTAAGCAACTAGAAGTCGAACTCATAACAGAAGAACAACAACAAAATAGACAGACAGTGAAAGAACTACTGTCATGTTCCCATGTACAGAAAGAAGCATTGGATGAAGATGACCCACGTGATATTCAGATTGAAAAAGTTGAAGGTGAGAGGGACATGGAAGGTCCACCTCTAGACTCAGAAGTGATTGTTGCACTGATCAAGGTGAAGAAAGTCAACATTGGGACAATTGAGAATCCCAAAATGGCCAGCAATGGAGACTATTGGGATGAGCAAACAATGGAAAGTATAACAAAGTTACTGCGCGAATACAAGAAGAACAACAAAATAGACAGACAGTGGAAGAACCACTGTCATGTTACCATGTACAGGAAGAAGCACCGGATGAAGATGACCCGTGCAATATTCAGATCGAGGAAGTTGAAGGTGAGAGGGAAGTGGAAGGTCCACCTCTGGACTCATAATTGATTGTTGCGTTGATCAAGGTGAAGAAAGTCAACATCGGGACAATTGAGAATCCCAAAATGGCCAGCATTGGAGACTATTGGGATGAGAAAACAATGGAAAGTATAATAGAGTTATTGTGCGAATGCAACAACCTGTTCCCAACAATGTTCACATAAATGAAAGACATAGCGGGGGAGCTAGGAAAAATGAAAATGTCGCTCAGAGCTGAGGCAGGACCGATCAAACAACGACCGTATAAACTAAACATGATATATAAGCAAAAAGTCAAAGCTGAGATTGATAGGATGTTGGAGGCCGGAATCATAGAACCTATAGAAGAATCATAATGGATAAGCCTGATGGTAGTTCAGGAGAAGAAACAAGGGGGGATAAGAATATGCGTTGACTTGAGGAAGTTGAATGATGGGTGCCTACATGACCCGTTCCCTACCCCATTCACAGATGAAGTCCTGGAGAATGTAGGAGGACATGAAGCTTATTCATTCACCGACAGGTTCTCAGGATACCATCAGATCAAGATAGCACTAGAAGACCGATACAAGACCCCCTTTTGCCACAGAATGGGGATCCTCCCAGTATACAGTCATGTCATTTGGATTGAAGAATGCACCAACCATATTTTCTAGAGTAGTCATAGCTACATTTAAATAATTTATCCACCAGTTTCTAGAGGTATATCTAGACGATTGGACAATCTATAGTCTATTGAAAGACCATGTAGAGGTATTGCGGTTGATGTTAAAAGATGGAGGTAGTGCCATATTTCGTTAAATATCAAGAAGTGCATCTTCGGGACACCTTTTGGGATATTATTGGGCCATATAGTATGCAAGCAAGGTTTGCTAGTAGATCCCGCCAAGATTGTAGTAATTGTTAACCTACCACCACCACAAATAGTCCATCAATTGAGAGCGACATTGGGACACACAAGATACTACAGAAAATTTATAAAAGGGTACGCGTAGATCACTGCGCCAATGAAGAAATTGTTGAGGAAATACACAAAGTTCCAGTGGAATGAGGATTGTCAACACGGTCTGGATACTTTGAAAGAGAAGATGGTAACTGCACCAATACTAGTATTCCTGGATTGGGAAAAGACATTCCACGTACATGTAGATGCATCGACCATAGCAGTTGGAGGTATTTTGGAGCATCCAAGAGAAGGAGAATTGGACCATCCTATAACATTTGCTAGCAGAAACCTATCAGAGTCGGAGCAGAACTACAACACTACAAAGAGGGAAGGCCTAACTATGGTCTACGCGCTCCAGAAATTGATACATTACTTATTAGGAAAACATTTCAAGATGTTCACAGACCTTCAGCGCTCAAATACCTCGTCAACAAGCCAGTGTTGGGGGGGGAGAATTTGTAGATGGTTATTGTTGTTTCAAGAATTTGATTTTGAAGTGATAGTCAAACTAGGGAAGTTGAACACAAGACCTGATCATTTGTCGTGGATTACTAACGGAGAAGAACCTATGAATCTAGAGGACAACTTTCCCGACACACAATTATTTTCAGTCCAGATAGTCGATGAATACTTCATAGACATCATCTATTACTTGAGTACAGGGATTGTGCCACATGAATACAACACCGCGCAGAAGAAAAATATAGTAGTCAAGGATGCAGATTACCAGCTAATTGTAGGACACTTATACAAAATGGGTGCAGATAACATCTTGAGAAGTTGCGTGCTAGAACACGAAAGACTAGGGATATTAGCAGAAGCCCACGAGGGAATAGCAGGAGGACATTATACAGGCAAAGCTACTGTAGAGAAGGTATTACGCACATGATTATGGTGGTCGACTATTCACAAGACTCAAAGGACTATTGCCAGAAATGTGATGTATGCCAGAGGGTTGGTAAACCAAATAGAAGGGACGAGATGCGCCTGCAACCACAGGTAACCTTGCAGGTATTTGACAAATGGGAAATAGACTTTGTGGGACCAATTAACCCACCAATAAAAAGGTCAGGAGTGAGGTACATTATCACTACGACGAAATACCTGATGAGATGGGTGAAAGAAACACCAGTAAAAGATTGCAGCGCAGAGACAACAACACACTTCATGTTTGAGCAAGTGATGACTAGATTTGGTTGCCCGAGGATTTTGATGAGTGACGAAGGCACTCACTTCATTAACAGTACTATTAAGGCTATGACTGAGGAATTTGAAGTTCATCATCAAAAGAGTACACCATATCATCCTCAAGCAAATGGAACAGTGGAAGCCTTTAACAAAATCCTTGAAAATGCACTAACGAAGATCTGCAACATAAATAGAGATGATTGGGACTTGTAGATACCAGTGGTATTGTGGGAATACAGGACCACATCCAAGAAATTGACAGGACAATCGCCATTCAGATCGGTGTATGGACAAGAGGTTGTGGTGCCATTAGAATTTTTGGTGCTTAGTCTGCATGTAGCAACAATTACAAACACGACAGAACGAGGCGCAGTACAGGAAAGGCTAAATCAACTGATGATCAGGAAAGAAGATAGGATTCTAGCACAGATCCACCAAGAAGTACAAAAAGCAAGGGGAAAATATTGGCATGACAGACATATCAAGCAAAAGAATTTTAAGGAAGGAGACTTAGTCTTGGTGTACGACAACAAATCCCTTCAACATCGAGGAAAAATTAGAATGCATCGGTTAGTACCATACGAAGTAAAGACTGCCACAAATGGGGGAGCTGTATAATTGAAGGATTCAGGAGGAACAAAACTTAGAGGGATGATCAACGGGATTCGACTGAAGTTGTACATGGATAGTCAACCTCCTGACAATTAAAAAAAAATAAAAAATAGAGGAGATACCATGCCGAAAAGACAAACCTTTAACAAAGGCATAGGGCGTCATGAAAAGAATGAGCGCGCACACTCGGGAATGCCACCACGGCGGGGAAAGGCCAACAGTCACTACAAAGCGGGAAAGCAAGATACAACAAATAATCGCTAACGAACGACAACTATCAAAATTAAAGGATAAAAATGACTGACGGGACGCCGCATTCAATTAAAATGACAAGGGAATTTAATAAGAAAGTACGCAGGAAGCGTCGGTTCAATTAAAACGCAAAATGGGTAACGTCTCCGACAAGCTTCACACGATTCCTATATAAGTGAATACACGAGATTAGGGAGGTTATTGAGGAATTAAGAAAAGTAGAGAGAAATAGAGTATACAGAGTCGAGAGCGAAGTTTGCAAAGTTTATAGAGGCCATTGTGTTCGACGAACAACAACCTTAACACCATGGCACCACCCAAACAGGGAGAACCAAACCAGACTGGTTGACAACCCCAAAGCAATGCTAGATCCTCACTGCAAGCATAGGGAAGTGAACACCAACCACTTCAGACTCCAGAAGTCGTCAATGTGGATGAAATCTCGTCACTAGATATGACACCAGGAAGCCCCACACCTATTGATGAAGAAACCCAACATACAACACTAGTGGGCATGGACATGGATGTACCAAAAGGGGGATATGGACAACATGTTTAGGACACAGGAAATCATTCGCACTATGAAAATCCTGAAGAACGCCCGAGAGGTAATGGGATGATCCCGAACTAGGAGGAAACAACTGCACCAGAAGGCTCACACACAACCACTTCGGAACACCCACATGAGGGCACAGTGGAAGATGTCATCAACCGACTAGATGAGTATGCAGAAGAGCGAACAATGGAGGCTAGAACCTTGAGTCAGCCACCACAATGGAAGGGTAAGCAGGCGGTACCAAGGTCACTGTGCAGGCAGGCCGCCACAACCATTATCTTGCCGTGCATTCCGGAAGGGGTACGTATAGCAGGAAATGTGTTAGGCCACATGGAGAAATTGAGGTACTTAGACCATGACGTAACAGACACGGACAAGTTCCCAGAGTTCGCCAAGAAATTTTACCTACAGACTGTGGGGATGGGACCCTTTGGCGAACCGATTAATCAACCAGTCCAGTGGGCAGTCAGACTGGCCAAAAATGAGATTCTAGGCATGTTGGACATCCCGCACTTTGGGAGGGGCCAATACACAAACAACTGCATCAAGTAGTTGATGGAAGTCACCCATGGAAGATACATGTGGTTGGAACAACTCGTCTCAATAGACGTTGAGCTTATTGCATACATCACAGAGCTGCCATCAGGAGGGGAGGACCCCATGCAGTTCCTTGAGGACAAGATAAAGGAGAATCCATTGGTTGAGGAAATGAAGAAGAAATATGGTACCAAAAGGGGGTTGCGCAGAATCATAATCAAGCGCATTAGTGACGCAATGACAAGAATGGCCTAAAAAATTATGGCATGCAAATTACTCAGGAAATGCCACAAGGAGGAAGTCTTGGTCGGGGTTGTTGTAGTTGCAACACAGTGTGCGGAAGGCACCACACTCAGCTGGGACCCGTATTTGTTGAATCTATTCCTGGACCACTGCAAGGACGCACGGGATCTGGGGACAAAATTTCACTATTCATTGCTACTCATCCTAATAGCCTTTCTCAGATGGAAGGATCCAAGGTATTCATTCTTTTCCACTAGACCCAATCCTTGCCATGCAACGTGATACCTATCATTGGGGTCCGCTTCGGACCCCAAGAACAGAAAGGAGAATGCAACCTCATTCAGAGGATATCACAATGATCTACAAGAGAGAATTGCCAACACTTGGAGAGTGACGCTGGAATTGGTCGCACAGTATCAGGGCATAGCCAACTTCAAAGCCACTAGACATGCAATGTGGATCCAGGCACGAAAATATCCTGACAATCAATGGCTACAACTACACTACTGCATCAAGGAGGCGGACATAGAGATGGTCATTAAGGATTGTGATGATAATTGGAGGATTCCAGTACTCAATCGAGAAATGCCCGCATAAATGGAGGAGGAGGAGGTAGGACAGGGACATACACCTGCCGAAGAGATAACAATGCCCAAGAATCCAAGGACAGGTCAGAACAAGGCACAACAGAAAAAAGGGGGGCGTCCAAGAAAGGCACCCAGGCGGGAAAGAACAACAACGCACAGGCACCACAGGTACAAGAGAGATAGACTGAGACACCACAGGGAACCACATTAAGTGCTACTCAGCAGGATCAAGGCCAGACTAAGAGGTTGGTCATCCAAACAGGGGGTGCATGCAAGAAGGCGAAGGCACATAGAACGCCCCCATAATACACAATCATCAAGGACGATGCGGAGATGGTGGCCCAAATGATCCAGGATTGCACAAGCAAGGATTTCAACAATGCTCAACGCCAAAGGAACAGGATTGAGGAAGAGTTGGCATACATGCGACAGCTCCTTCAGCAGCTCAGAGAAGCACAGGTGGTCGAAAATAGTGTAGGAATAGTCCCATCAACATCATAGATAGGAGGTGAGGTTGGATCAAGCGAGCAAGACAAGATCCAGACGACAACACAACCGAGCTCGACATTTCACATTAGTCCCCACATGTTGAGCATGGCCAAAATTGTGGGGCAGACACCCCTAAAGGACTTGGCCCAAATACAATTGGTATTGACATGGATACCAACCAAGGCCTTGTATAAACTACAATTCAACGTCGCACAAAAGGTATAGTCACGCGCACGCACATATGCAGCGGAATTGTAGTAGCTAAGGGACAATCAAGACGAGTTGGAATTGGTATTCGAGCAAGCTAAGAATGAGACCAAAGATGAAAGAGACCGCATGGATAGGCTGGAGCAGGAATTGGACGTAGCCTATGAGAAAATCCCAAAGAGCGCGTAGACGGTCGAACTCACAGTGACACAGAAGATTGATCAGATTGTTCAGACAATCGATTAATACAAACAAGAGATCAAGCACCTCCGGGAGAAACTCGTACCTACCACTCCACCAGAGGTGAAGGAACACAGGAGACAGGAGGCAACAACGTTGATAAGGGAGATAGAGCGACAAGTTCACATGGTGGCCGACTTGTTCGAGAAGGCAACACAACTTTGGACGAAGCTGGAAGATGATCAACATGTCCAGCAGTGGGACCCAGAAGAAGAAAGGATAAGTGTAGCTATTCAGAACCTCAAGCAGAGGCAGAAGACAATGTTGATAACGAAGTGCGTCAAAGGAGCGCATGATATGAACAAACTGCAGGTAGAACTCATAGTTGCGCAGACACGAAAAAAGAGCCCCAAGCAGGAGCGGGCAATAGAGGTCATTGCACATGCGGAAGAAGCAAAGAAGAACACGGAACGAACACAGGTAGAGTGTGTAGGGATGGTCAACGAAGAGATTGCAGTGCAGGTATTGGACGCACTCAAGGAGAAGATTGTGCAGGCCCAAACACAAGCAACAAAGCTCACAGAGAAGTTCTAGGCGATTGCGGGAGAGATCGACGAAGCACGCCAGTTTTAGGTGGCTCGGGACGAGCCAAATGTCAGTGTTGGGGGCCTATTAGATGTAGGCCGAATCAAGAAGAAGGGATATTTTTGGAAGAGAAACATACAAGAGGAAAGAGACAGCTGGAAGGAAAAGCAACACACGCGCATGCATGGAAGACCTAACGATGCCAGGGTTAGGGCTTTTGTAATACATTGTAATGGCCGGTGGGCCAAAGTTATAAATAAGTGGTACTTATGAGAAAGATAGATAGAGAGAGAGAGGAGAGGTGATATATACCTAGAGCTAGATATCTAGATGGAGAGAGAGACACAAAGAGGGACTGAGAGGAAGGGAATTGTAAGGATTGCATAAGTCATTAAGATAGTGAGCTAGAGAAGGCATGAGCGACTTGATCCCAAGGGTTAGATCGCAGACTAAGGAGCCTGGTGCGATCTAGTCATCCTCACAGGGATCGAGGAGCTTATGAGGAAGAGGGGGGACTAAGACTGCAACCACGCGCGGCGTGATACCTTTCTAAACTATAATAAAATCCTGAGAGCTAGATCTTTGTGTACGTAGCCTAGGAGGGGGTGAACCACAGTAACATTGTGTTATGTGACTGAATGAATGTGTCTTTGATTCTGATTAGTTGATAAATGTTGAATGAATGAAGTAATTAAGTAGATCTGTTATTTTACATGCACACATAGAATGAACATTATAACTAGAAGTTAAATGGACTGAATCAAGGATACGAAGCACAAGCACAGATCTCGCTCAATCCTAGGTTGCAAGCACCTGAGTATTGTAGACACCCATAGAGCTATCTCGTGTGAGAGCACTCTGTGTACTGCGTTGCCATCTGGGTTACTAGAGGGGCCGATAGTCTTTAAGGGATTTTGTTGGGAAGCTTCTTAGTTATGAATCGGGGTCAATCTATAATGGTCAATGAGAATCAGAATTCGAATCCTTCAAGACCAATCAGAGTAGATAGATAAAAGCGAAAGGAAACCAACATATATCTTCAAAGTTTACCTTAGAATCATTTTGTAAGTCCAACAAGACATTATCTAAACTTTTTGCCAACTTTTATGGGATTGTTTACTACTTTTTTATCTTTCTCTTAGCAACAACATTGAATGTAACTTTGTATCTACTCAATACAAATTGCAGACATTTTCCGATGGAAAATACAACAACGATTTCAACAAGATGATGCTTTCATTGCTCCCATACAAACTACTCCAATGTGATCACCTCTAATATCAAGGTCAAGAGGATGGTTTCATTGCTCGCATACAAACTACTCCAATGGGAGAACCTCTAATAATGAGGTCATGCCTTTATTTACCCACTTCAAAGCGGTCGGACTCTCCTCCAAAGGAATTATCTTATGATGCCTTCTCTAACTTGTTCTGTCAAAAGATTATTGTAGATTCACAAAAGTCCATTGTTTTTTTTAATGAAAGCTTCGTTTGACTATTAATATCAACAATTTGTACAAAGGTTTAATACAAATATGTGGGTCATGATTTCAACCTCCAGAACATGATGCAAAAAGAAAACAATATGTGGACTTGGCTAGGGAAACATGCCCACAAGCATGATGTAAAAAGAAAAAAATGCATGCATTGGCTTGGACCAAAACATCCATGGGCATGATGCAAAAGACAACAGATACATGGATTATCTTAAGCCAAAACACCCATAAACATATCATCACTCTACAATTGTATAGAACCCAAAGAATAAAACCTCAAGTGACAAAGCAAAAAAGCTCGATTATATAGAACTAAGAAGCAACCATGCTAGTAGGAGGAGGAGCTCAGTCTTGGTCATCCGAGGGAGGAACCCATAAAAAAATTTGGGGATTGATGTCCATTCCAAAAAAATTGAGCATAAAGCCTTGAGCTTATATTTGACCACACAAAATAGTCTCATGCTGATTATCTATGTCATATAAGTTGCAATGTATACTTGTAACACACACACACACACCATACTCTCATGGATTGGATTAGAAGTTTCAATAACTCATGTATAGGGGCCTCCCTTTTCTAGTGAGCAAAGATAAGCATATCTTATCATCGAAAATCATTTGACATCACAAGTTGGAAATATAAAATATGTCAATTTGGGTCAATTTGGCGCATCTATCCCCTGGATCAGAATTTCAAAATTCGAAGTTTGAAAAATTAGAGTTTCTTCATAAAACCCTAATTTGCAGCTTCAGAATCAGTTGTAGTATCAATAGCAGTTGCAGTATCAGTTGAAGTATCAATTGTTGCACTAGTTGCAGTCACCCTTGAAGTCTTTTAAGAGTTGGTAAATATTACCGCTGCTACCAGATGGTGTCACTACCTGCAAATGCTATCAGAGGTATGTACTCACATATGTTTAAATTGTTAAGCTTTAAAGGGTATTTGCAGGAGAAGGGATCTCTTGCCATAGATCCAGAAGGATCTCAAGATCCAACACATTC
>ML826555.1:36874-70520 GCA_009831015.1 Picea engelmannii
TTGCAAATGGAAGCAGATGTAGAAACTCATTCCCAAGCCATCCATAAATTCCAATACAAGGATAGTTCCTCCTCTCAACCTTCACTCTTCGCATGTTAATGAGGTTTTCAATGGAGTTGTTATAGGGAATCCTAGTCTCAGGGGGCCTCAAGGAATGATACAAATCTCAGAGAAACACAATATCCACTTTCAACTTAGAATAGGGATTTACACCAACAAATTGGCAAAGATACAAGCACTTATTCATTCGACGACTCTTGTTGTTGAACCTAATATAAGAAGAATTCATATTTATGGGGATTCCCAACTAGTGTGCCATTGGTTAGTAGGTAAAGCAAAGGTAAGAAATCTCTTTTTGATGGCACTAGCCTCCGAAGAAATCAAAGTATTTATGATATTTGGTAACATTTCCTTTAAGCATATATACATAGAACACAATAAACAAGGGGATAGATGGGTAAAGAGGCCACCAATTTCCCAAAGAGACATCATATGTCATGGGAGTGGAGGAATGGACTAGAGAGTCCTAGGTCCACTAGAATTTTAGACCGATTGTCTAGTCTTGACATGATATATAAGACATATCTTCAAAGTTTACCTTAGAATCATTTTGTAAGCCCAACAAGGGATTATCTAAACTTTTTGCCAATTTTTATGGGATTGTTTACTCTTTTATCTTTCTCTTGGCAACAAAATTGAATGTAACTTTGTATCTACTTAATAAAAATTGTTGACATTTTCCAATGGAAAATACAACAACGGTTTCAACAAGAGGATGCTTTCTTTAATTGCATAAAAACTACTCCAATGGGGGCACCTCTAATATCAAGGTCAAGAGGATGCTTTGATTGGTCGTATACAAACTGCTCCAATGGGAGAACCTCAAATAATGAGATCATGACTTTATTTAGCCACTTCAAAGTGGTCACACTCTCCTCCAAAGTAATTATCTTATGATGCATTATCTAACTTGTTCGATCAAAAGATTATTGTAGATTCACAAAAGTCCATTGTTTTTTTTAATTAAAGCTTTGTTTGACTATTAATATCAACAATTTGTACAAAGGTTTAATACAAATATGTGGGTCGTGATTGCAACCTCCACAACATGATGGAAAAAGAAAACAACATGTGGACTCTGTTAGGGAAAAATTCCCACAAGCATGATGTAAAAATAAAAAATGCATGCATTGGCTTGGACCAAAACATCCATTGGCATGATGCAAAAGACAACAGATACATGGATTATCTTAGGCCAAAGCACCCATAAACATATCTACACTCAAAAAATGTCTAGAACCCAAATAATAAGAATTTAGGTGACAAAGTAAAAAGCCTTGATTAGATAACACTAAGAAGCAACCATGCTAGTAGTAGGAGGAGGTCGGTCTTGGTCATCCGGGGGAGGGACCCATAATTTTTTTTAGGGATTTATGTCCATTCCAAAAATTTTGATCTTATATTTGAACACACAAAATAGTCTCATGGTGATTATCTATGTCATCTAAGTTGCAATGTATACTTGTAACACACACACACACACACACACACACACCATACTCTCATGGATTAGATTAGAAGTTTCGATAACTCATGTATAAGGGTCTCCCTTTTCCAGTGAGCAATGATAAGCATATCTTATCATCGGAAATCATTCGACATTACAAGTTGGAAATATAAAATCTATTAATTTGGGTCATGACTCTTGGATAGATTTGGTCCATGATTTCATTATATTTAAGAAGCTAAGGCCCTACTTGGACTTTAAAGGTTTATACTACTTTATTGATCTCTTCTCTAGATCCTTTCATTCTTTCAACAAGTGTTCAAGGATTTAGGCTTCACATATAGACTTTCTCAAAGAGTTATCTCCAACTTGGAAATTCCTCAAATTTTATCTCTTAAATTCAAGTATAAAGTTAATTAAAGGAAAATATGTTTTGAAATGGGGGGACAGTCTAACATAGGAAGAATATTTAGTTCAATTGGGATATAAATGGGCATTTAAGGATACTTTACAGGGTCATAAGAAATCTTATTATAACTATAAGTGGAAGGTTAAATCCCCCTCAAGTCATTATTATGTGTCTAGCTAGGTATGGAAAATAAACTTTTCACTTGGGATGGACTTAATAAGCAACAATTCAAGGGGCTGAGTATTTTCCATCTTGTTGGGAAAACACAAAAACATCTCTATATCTTTTTAGACGATGACATCTCTCTTTATAAGTTTGGCCCATTGTCAAACTTGCACTCCGATGTAAAGGATTGGGAAGCTTCACTTATAGAGGAGGGTTTGGAGAACTAATACATGGAGAATATTAGTAGGGTTGACATTATAATCTTTCCTTTTTATATATCTAGTCCATATGGATACATCAAAATGAAAAATCTTTAAAGAAGGGAAGTCTCCATTAGTTGTATTTTGCAAATGGAAGCAGATGTAGAAACTCATTCCCAAGCCATCCATAAATTCCAATCCACAGATAGTTCCTTGATCTATCTGGATATTGGTGGCCACCCACCTATTCCAACTAGCTCCTCTTGACTGTTTTTAGTTCAACACATTCTTTTATGCTTCTTTCTAATTGTGGGTTCTACACTTCTGGAGATATTTGAAGCCCTACACATCTTCCAGGTGGATACTAGTGGCCTCCCATCTAATCCAACTAGATTATTTTGTATGTTTTCATGTCAGCACATCTTATTGTACTTCCAGGGCCATTACGGGGCCCTGAACATTATTATTTTGTCTCACCACAGTTAAATTGTAGACATAGTTAGAGTTTGATGACGTAATGTGTAGTTCTCTGAAAGACCTTTCCAACGTGCTATCATGCGCCTAAAACGGAGGTCGTATGCAGAAGTTACTACCCCGAGAAGTTGAGGTACCAACTTACCCATAGGGGACCACATAACTTTTGACGTTTCACCTCCTAGGGTTATGTTTTTGGATGTCTAGGGTTTTGGAATTCATTAGTAATATAAAAAAGGAATCAAGAGCCTCATTGTAATCATTATGATCAGACGGATGCGCATAGTAGCCACATCTATTCCCAAAGATAGTTACCACCATTCAAGCAAGTGTTTCAGTTCCACAATTTTACAGTTTCATCCTATTTCATTTATTCAATAGAAGATATTGTTCACTGGATATATGTGTTGTTCTTCATATCTCTGGGTTTATTGTATTCAGTCTGTTAATCAATTCGTTCTACTCCTAAATCTGGATCAATGGTATTAGAGCGTTCTACTCTTCGTTTATTTTTCTTCGTGCATGTCCCCGACAAGATCTTGGTACAAGAAGTTGGAACTTGAACCGATCGAGTCGTTGAAACATCAGTCACGCTGAGCCCTGACTACAAACCATGGGGGATGAAAAGAAATATGGAGCATGAGATCCTTTTAAAATGTTGCTCTAAGAATCCCTCTCACGACAAAGGAACAAAATGATGGTCAACTTTGCGCAGATCCTTCGATGACTGCCCACAGGAGAAGCATCTTCATCAAGTGGCCATGCAACCCCCTTCAAGGTACAGGTGAATTTTGATATTTCATTCTTTGAAGGACTGATAGATGCAGATGTTGTAGATAAATGGTTGAATCTACTAGATTCAATTCTTCCTATCTTTGATCTCTCACTACTTCAATTTCTTCTATTGACTTTTGATGATTATGTGGTTGTAGGTTTGGATTTGGTTGAATGGCTACATTGTAAGTTTTAAACCTATGAAGTAAAGCAATGCATATAGATTCTTAAGCAAAATAGAAATTAATCAATGGCTCATACACATAGTACACATACTTGAAACCCTTAACCGAGAGAAGAGAAAACCTTTCAACGTTTCATTGTGTTAATTTCACCATTCACCATACAATATATATACAATGTTTTTAGGTATTTCGTAGATACCAAAACCCTAATCCCTTAATCCGAGATTAATTTAGAAAACCGCTAAAAATAACAAAATCTGCTAAAATAACAAAAACGCCCAAAAAATATATTTTGGGGCACTGCCCCGAACGCTGCACGTAACCAAGGGGGGGCATACCTGGCCCCCCCTGAGACTCCCCTAGGAAGCACTCAACACACATGACACAATGAACACTACCAGAGGGATTGTCAGACAAAGTTGTCGAATCTGACGCGCCCACACACACACATGCAAAGAATATAACACATACCCAACATTCTCCCACTTGTTGTTTTGTTTGCATCCAGGGGTCCACAGGATTATATAGTCAACAATTCAGGGCAAAAATACCCATTGTTACTCTACACCAGGAGAAATTTTCTGTGCTCACAGACTTTGTCAATGAATTTGCAACATTCTTCAAAGTGTCAACCTTTTCCAGCAACACCTTCTTTTCTTCAACCATGTCTCTCACAAAGTGATACTGAACATCGATATGCTTTGTCTTCGAATGATAAGCTGGGTTATTTGCCAGGAATATTGCACTCTGACTGTGATAATATAATCTTACTGCTTGTTGTACCAACCCAATACCTTAACACAATCTCTATAACCATACTGCTTCCTTGCTTGCATGAGTGGCTGCCATGTATTCAACTTTTGTAGTTGAGAGTGCCACTACAACCTGTCTTTTGCTCATCCAAATGATTGCTCCTCCAAATAGGTTAAACACATACCCACTTGTAAATATTTTGTGATCCAGATCTCTAGCCCAGTTTGATTCAAAAAAGCCATGTATTTCCACCACTCTGTCCAATCCTGGTCTTCCTTGGTAGCACAATCCATAACTGGTAGTGCCACGAAGATACTTGAAGACCCTCTTTATTGTTGTCCAATGCTCCTTCCCTAGTTTTGACATATACCTTCTCAAAACTCCCACTGCATGTGCAATGTCCGGTGTAGTACATACCATTGCATACATCAAACTTCCAACTGCACTGGCATACAAAAATGGGACATGTCCTCTTCTTCTTCTCGTGTCTTGGGACACTGATCTACGAATAACTTTACACTTATAGGAATAGGAACCTTGACCGATTTACTTCCATGCATATTAAACCTCTCCGATATCATTTCAACATATTTTCTCTAATTCAACCATAGTTTCTTGTTTGCACGATCTCTTTTATCTCCATTCCCAGAATGAAGTTGGCAGCTCCAAGATCCTTCGTGTCAAATATGGAGGATAGCTGCCATTTCACCTCCTTGATAACATCCATGTTATTTCCTACCAGCAACATGTCATCAACATACAACACTAAATAAATGAAGTGATTACCAAACTGCTTGGAATATACACAGTGATCAACTCTGCTTCTTACAAATACCAATCCAAGGATGTATGTGTCAAACTTTTGGTACCACATCCTAGGTGATTGCTTCAGACCATATAGTGACTTCTTTAGCTTACATACCAACTCTTTCTTTCCCTTCACTACAAATGATCTAGATTTTATGAGCATAACGAAATGAATACAGATTATTAACATATTCTTGACACAAAATAATAGAGATATAGTAAAACTCTTTTTCTATTCAATAATGAAATAAGCTGATACTGTAAAATGCAACGGAAACAAGCTTGCTAGAATGGTGGCGACTTATCTCTGAGAAGAGATGTGACGGCTGCGCTCATTCACAAGAATATGATTACAATGAGGCTTTAAAGGCCTTTTTACAATAAACGGGAATGCCAAAAACCTAGACATCAAAAAGCCTAACCCTAGGAGATGAAGCACCAAAAGTCATGTGGGCCCCGTTTGGGTAAGTTAGTACATTAACTTCCCGGGGTCGTAACTTTTGCATACCATCTCTATTTTAGGCATATGATAGCCCGTTGGAAAGGTATCATTGAAGAGACTCATTTTGGGGCCTCAATCATGCCATAGGCCATCTTTGAGAAGCTTGATCCCGAAAAACCTTCATTTAGGCCCTCAAAATGGCCCCGGAAGTGAAAACTGCTAAAAATAGTAAATTGCCAAAATTGGCAAAAAATTGTTTTGAGCCAGTTGGAAAAGGTGGGTGGCCACTGATATCCATCTGGATCAATCCTCCCTCCTTAGGAAGCAAGGTCTCCATTGTGTTGAGTTCCCCCATCAGATGAGAAAATTTCTGTTGAATTTGGCCCCGGGTGAGCCACTTGCCTTGGTGCAGGAGCTACCCTGCTTTGATGACTCGATAAAGTTGGATCCTTTGCTGTCGAGTTCCCTTGATCTGTGTGTCCACAATCTGATCGCTGGATGCCTATTGGATTCAGTTAGGGTTGAGCTCTGTTGGTGTCAGCTGCCATGCTATGTCTGAGGTGTCCAATAATGGTGGGAAATAAGGGTGAAGGAGATCCACGTTGAACACTGGGTGCAGGCCAAGAAAAGGAGGAATGTTGAGCTCAAAATCATTATCCCCTACGGCCTTGGTGATGGTGTATGGCCCATAATAGAGTGGGCGAAGCTTCTGATGGGGTCCTGTAAGGCGTTCTTTCTGCAAGTGCAACCAAACTTTGTCTCCTACTTGAAACTTATGTGGCACCGGATGTTGATCATGGCGTTGTTTGTACTTGTCATTGGACTTCTGTAGGATATCATGAACTTGTTGGCGGATGTGCTGGATCCGCTCAATGAACCAGGTGGCTTTGTCAGCTTCAGTTGGAACAGGAGATGAGTCGGTTGAGCTGACCGAAAGGGGAAGTGCAACATCTATGGGACCCAATGGTTGGAATCCCAACCCCGCCTGAAAGGGGATGTGGCTGGTTGAGCTATGCAGGGCTCGGTTGTAGCTATGTTAGACATAAGGAAGGCTCTCATCCCATGTGCAAGGGTGCTTTGAATTATACATGCGAAGGATATGCACAACCATTCGATTTACGACCTCGATTTGGCCATCTGTCTGGGGGTGGAAGGCCATGGATTTGGTTAGCTTGGTGTCCAACAGTGACCAGAGGCTCAACCAAAATGTGCTAAGAAATCGACTGTCCCTATCTGAGACAATGGTTTGTGGGAGTCAAAAATGTACCCAGACCCGTTCAAAGAAGAGATTGGCGATGGCCTCTGCTGTCATGTTCTTCTTGCAGGCAACCATAATCGCCATCTTAGAAAAGCGGTCAACAACCACAAAAACACAGTCATTTCCCCGCTTGGTGGACGGGAGGCCCGACATGTATTCCATTGAGATGGATTCCCATGGCCTGTCAGGAGTAGGAAGAGGGGTGTACATGCCCTATTTCTTAGTGGTTGGTTTGGCAATAACGCAGGCAGTGCAGAACCTGATATATTTGCTGACCTCCTGTCGGAGTTTCGACCAGTAGAAATGTTTTTGTAGCATCACTACTGTGTTTTTGATGCCGAAGTGTCCTGCCACCCGACTGTAGTGGGCTTCCCAGATCAACTTCGCTCTCTCGCTTGATGGAACACATATATGGCCTAGACGACACAACAACCCATCCTGAAGATATAAATTATCGACAACTATGTTTTCACCCAACATTAGGTAGGTGGTGGCGAAGTCTGGGTCTGTCTCATAGAGTTGGGGCCATCCAAAGGTCTCATGGCTGCAAGAGTCTAGCACGGTGGTGAGTGTCGCAGGTCTGCTGAGGCAATTAGCGATGCGATTGGTGCTTCATGTTTTATACTTGATGTTGAGGTGGAATTGCTGCAAGTATGTGGACCACTTTTGATGGCAGTCATTCTGCAATTTTCCTTGTGTCTGCATAAAATGAAGTGGCTTATAATCAATGTCGATGACTGTCTCCTTCCCAAGAATGTAATGTCTCCACTGGTGGAAGGCTTGCACAATGGAGTACATTTCTTTGTCGTAAGTAGGGTACTTACAAACAACATTGGATAGTGTCTCACTATGATAGGCCATAGGGTGTCCATGCTGAGTGAGAACGACGCCCACAACATAGTTTGAAGCATCTGTCTCGATCTCAAAGGGATGTTGGAGGTGTGGTAGTGAAAGTATTGAGGATGAGCACAAGCGTTGTTTTAAATCATCGAACACTTGTTGTTGGGACCGACCCCACGTAAATTTTGCCTTACCACCACCCCTGGTGATTTGGTTGAGGGCCCATGCAATATGGGAGAATCCCAACACAAACCTACGGTAGAAATTGGTAAGGCCCAAGAAGCTCCGAAGCTCAGTGAATGTGGTTGGGGCTGGCCTGTCACGGATGATTTGGATCTTGGCTGGATCCACATGTACAACATGCTGATCAATGATGTAGCCCAGGTAATGGACCCTTTCTATGCCGAAGGAGCATTTTTCCAAGTTGGCGTATAGCTTGTGCTGCTTCAGGGTGTGCAGAACCTGCTGAATATGCTGCAAGTGTTCGACCCAAGTCTTGCTGTAAATGAGAATGTCATCCAGATACACCACTACAAAATTATTGGTGAATGGTCGCAAGATATCGTCCATCATCGTCATGAAAGTGGTCGGAGCATTTGTCAAACCAAAGGGCATGACCAACCATTCAAAAAGGCCTTCATTTGACTTGAAGGCGGTCTTCCATACATCTGTCTGTTCTATCGGGACTTGGTGGTAGCTAGACTTCATATCAATCTTACTGAAGTATTTAGCCCCCGTGAGTTGATCAAGGAGGTCGTCGATTTGAGGAATCGGGTACCGGTTTCTTACTGTGATTTTATTCAGAGCCCAGTAATCAATGCAGAGTCGCCATGTTCCATCTTTCTTCTGTACCATCATGTTTGGGCTCCCGCAAGGTGATGAGCTAGGATGGATGTGCCCCTTGTGGAGCAGTTCTTGGATTTGTCGTTTGATCTCCTCATTCTCTAACAGAGAGCGACAATAGACTGGCCCATTGGGCAGCACTGCACCAGGGGTCAGATTGATGGGTTGCTTGACCTGGCAGTGCAGAGGTACCCCGGTAGGTGAGGAGAAGAGATCTGAGTATTCTTCCACGACCTTATCTACTTGCTTCTGCTGTGTGGATAGGTTGGCCGTAGAGACCCTGGATGTGGCTATGATATTTTGCTTATTCTGAGAGCAAATCACGAAGAAGACAAACTTCCCCGTATAAGAGATGACCTTTCTGCATTGCTTAGTAGAGATCAAGGAAATAACACTAGGTGGGACTGCCTCAAGTATCCTGTACAATTTCCTGTTCAAAGTAATAATAACACTACGAGGCCTAGATTCATATATAGCATGACGTTTCCATAAATAAGGTTGGCCCAAAAGAATATCACAAACTTCGAGAGGAGCAAAATCACACAATACCTCGTCTTTGAAGGGCTTGATGTCGTATGACAGTCAACATTGTTGGCTGACACAAAGATCGCTTCCTTGGCGGAGCCATCCAATGGTGTAGGGTTGTGGGCAGGGCCAACCGCTTGACGACCTCTGTAGAGATGAGGTTCTTTTAGTTATCACTATCAACGATGAATTGTAGCAGGGTGCCTTTTACCCACATTTGCGAATGGAAGAGGTGCTCTCCTTCTTTTGGCTCTTCTGGTTCACCAAGCTGGAGCTTGGTGGTAGCAACGATGGCATTGGGTTTTGCGTCAATGATCCGTCTTCCCCTTTCTGGTTTTGGCTCGGAGTTAGACTCCGCATCTGATTCATAGGCTTTCACTTTAACCTCCAGCGACTGCTTTGAGCGACAATCGACAGTGTTATGCCAAGGGCTCTTGTGGAAGTCGCACCACTTCCCGGTATCTTTCTTTGTCTTTCCAGTGTCCTTCTTTGCTTGCGACTTGGACTGGTTGTCCTGATACTGTCCATCTTTGCTCTGTCCTTTGTTTTTTGGGTTGGGGCTGCCCTTTCCTGGCTTTTGTTGTGAGGGTTTCCCAGCCCCAAATTGCCGCATCTTTTGTTTGAGTTTCTGCTCGATTTTGACGGCATATCAGTAGGCCGCGCCCAAGGATGAGATGTCTAGAAATTCCATTTTGGTCTGGATGTATCTATGCAGAGCATCATATGTTGCTCCAAATATTTGATACCCAGCTTGGTGCGCAAGGTATGGGAGATATTTTTGAAATCTGGCACTGCTTGGTCTCTTTCTTGCCGCAGTGTGGTCCATTTGGTATATAAGTCGTCATAACTTCCGACAAGGTAGTATTGTTCCTTAATAGCATCCCTAAAGGAATGTCAGGTGGCAATGACTGTAAACAATGAGGGTTCCTCTGTTTCCTTTTGCTCACAGAACGTTTCCCACCAATCTTTGACATGGGGGACGACTTCGAGGAGCACAAAAGTAATATTTTTTCTATTCGAGAAATTATGGACAAAAAAATACCCTTCTAGCAGATTCAACCACTTGTCGACAACATCTGCATCTATCTGACCTTCAAATATAGGAATATAAAATTTTATTTGTACCTTGAAGGGGGTGGCACCTCCGCTCGAAGAAGATGCGTCGCCTGTTGTTAGTCGTCGAAGGATTTGCGCGAAACTATCCATCATCTCATTCGTCTGTTGCGTGAGGGCTTCCTCAATCAACAGTTTGAATGGATCTATTGTCCCATCATCTTTCTTTTCTCCTGCCATGAGAGGTCGCTTGGGTGTGCAAGAGCTTTTGTCCTCAAGAGAAATAAGTTCAAGACCCAACTCTTTGTACTTTGACCTCGTTGGGGACATGCATTAAGATGACAAGGAGCAGACCGCTCTGATACCACTCCAAATTTTATTAGCAGAATGAAATGAATACAGATTATTAACATATTCTTGACACAAAATAACATAGATATAGTAAAACTGGTTTTCTATTCAATAATGAAATAAGCTGAAACTGTAAAATGCAGTGGAAACAAGCTTGTTGGAATGGTGTCGGCTTATCTCTGAGAAGAGATGTGACAATTGTGCTCATTCGCAAGAAGATGACTACAATGAGGCTCTTAATTAGGCCTTTTTACAATAAATAGGAATGCCAAAATCCCTATACATCCAAAAACCTAACCCTAGGAGATGAAGCGCCAAAAGTCATGTGGACCCCATTTGGGTAAAATGGTACATTAACTTCCCGAGGTTGTAACTTTTGCATACCATCTCCGTTTTAGGCGTATGATAGCCCGTTGGAAAGGTATCGTTGAGGAGATTCATTTTTGGGCCTCAAGAATTCCATAGGCCAACATTGAGAAGCTCGATCCCGAAAAACTTTCATGTAGGACTTCAAAATGGCCCTGGAAGTGAAAACTGCTAAAAATAGTAAATTGCCAAAATTGCTACAAAACTGTTTTGAGCAAGTTGGAAAAGGTGGGTGGCCACCGATATCCATCTAGATCAACAAATCCTTCTGGTTGCTTCATGTATATTTCTTCTTCTAGATCCCCATGTAGGAATGTTGTCTTCACATCCATCTGTTCCACTTCAAGATCAAAAGCAACAACAATAGATGAAATATATCTAATAGAAGTTAACTTAGCAACAGAAGAAAAAATCTCACCAAAGTCAATTCCCTCTACCTGGGAATAACCTTTTGCTACTAACCGAGCTTCGTATTTCTCCATTTTTCCTTCTGCATTAAACTTCTTCTTAAACAACCATTTGCTACCAACATATTTTCTTCCAGTTGGAAACTCAACTATATCCCATGCCTCATTCTTATCCAAGGCATCCATTTCTTCAACCATGGCCTTCTTCTAGAGTTTACTATCCTCTGAATTCTCTGCGTCCCTGACAGTTCTGGGATCATCATCAGTAATAGATAAAGCAAAATTGGAATAGGAATAGAAATCACCACCATCGTATTTTTAATATTCACAGAACCACTCCCTGTGAGGAGTCATATGGTATGATGCACCTGAGTTGATCAACCATACATCACAGTCTGCGTGTGTACCTGTAGGTAAACATCACATCCTTCTTCAGTGGAGGTTTTCGCCTCTGTGGAAGAGGTACTATCAAATCCCTTTGGTTTATCAACCTTCTTAGACTTGCAATCTTTCTTATAATGCCATGTTTTACCACACTTCCAACGTTTCCTCAAAGATTTTCCTAGAGACTTAGATCTACCTGTACATTTAGATCTCCCCCCCGAAGACTTACCAAGATTCCTGTGTTGAGTACGACCTCTTATAAATAAAGCTTATGTGTTATGACCATCCATTATTTTCCGCCTCATCTCTTCAGATAACAAGGATGAAACTAGATCCTCATACTTCAATGTAGATTGAGTGGTACTACCAATTGTTACAACCAAATTATCCCAAGAGTCTGGCAAAGAACATAACAAAGTAATACAATTTTCTTCTTTTGCTATCGTAATATTCACAGAGACAAGTTGACTTACCAGAGTATTAAAGGCATTTAGATGTTCTGTCAAAATCTCCATCTTCCATCCTAAGATGATACAACTTCTTTCAAAGAAACAACTTATTTACCAAGGACTTTGATTGATACAAATTCCCTAACTTATCCCATAGTTCCTTGGCTGTAGATTCTCCCGAGACATTCAACAACACCGAATCTACCAGGCAGAGTCGAATAGTACTCCTTTCTCTTCTGTCCAACTTCTCCCAATCTTCCTTCGACATATCAATAGGTGGTGTACTAGTAGTTTGTGTACTATTAGGTTGTGTACCAATCGTCTGTGTGCTAGTAGGCTGCATACCAATAGGTTGTGTACCGAGATCCACAACGATCCATTGTTCTTTGTCTACAAGAAGGTCCTCCATCTTGAGCTTCCATAGCTCAAAGTTTTTATTGTTGAACTTATCTATCTCGATTCTAGAAGAGCTCGCCATTCCTCTTTCTACACTCAAATAACCACTGCAAAAGCTCCCACTAAACCCAGGTTTATCACATACCTAAGATAAAATTGATCTATCAAGATCGAGCCAAACCCTCAACAACAAAGGCATCCCTCTAAAGCCAAAAACGAGCTCTGATACCACATGTAAGTTTTAAACCTATGAAGTAAAGCAATGCATATAGATTCTTAAGCAAAACAACAATTAATCAATGGCTCATACACATAGTACACAAAGATTTATACTGGAAACCCTGAACCGAGAGAAAACCTTTCAACGCTTTATTGTATTAATTTCACCATTCACCATACAATATATATACAATGTTTTTAGGTATTCCGTAGATACCAAAACCCTAATCCCTTAATCCAGGATTAATTTAGAAAACTGCTAAAAATAGCAAAATATGACACAGTTGGATCGTCAGACACAATTGTTGAATCTGACGCACCCAGACACACACATGCAAAGAATATAACACATACACAACATACATTGGCACTATGCTTTCACATAGTCCTTTTTCAACTAGTGTAGGATAGAGTAGGAATAGGAGTAGCATAGTTCTTATTTCCTTGTCTGCTTGTGTAGTTTAAATGTTTGCTTCCATTTTCTTCCTGTGTAGCATATATTTTGTCTTGTCTTGGTTTCTTGAATAAAATCCATTCGCTGTTATTAGTTTAGGTTGCAGCTCAAGATGACCTACTTTAGTCTTAGTTTATTTATTGCATGAAAGATTTCTTCTTTTCACTTGATGCCTTTCATTTTTTTTGGTTTAACTAAAAGCTTGGCTTACCTTTGGTTTTCATTCATCTTCATGAGGAAACCATGTGCATACTTCTTTGAGAAGTTAATCTAGAAGATTCATTCGCTTCAACAAAATTCACTCTAACATTCATATCTAGGCAACAATAAACTAGAAGATTATGATCACGAGTTGCTGAAAAAGTATCTGCTATAGAATACTTTACAGTTTGGGGAAGATGGAAACTAGGTTGGAGGAATCCTTGTTGAAAATGTTTCCACTGAATGGATTGGAGTTCATTCGATGGTTGTAATGTGGAAATGTTGCTAAGTACCATGGGTTCATTCTCTTGGTTCTTGAAACAAAGAGCGGTGCGCTAAAATTTGGTGGCAAACCTTCTCAACATGTATGTTTTCCTTTAGACTTAATCCCTTTATGATGAGCTGATTTAAAAGGTAGATCATCGATTTGTCGAGAAGAATTTCCAAATCATGTAACATATTGCGATCACCATACCTTAACTCTTTCATAATGTTATCTTCGAAGTAGAATCATCAAAGTGTTTGTTGCTCTATGAAGAGGATGTACGTGAGGCCTTCAGTATGATTATTCCTTTCTCAGTCATAAAAGTTGTTTTCATTTATGGGGAAAATAAATAGTGTATTTTGCCTCTAGCATGTACCTCTGGTAAAAGAACATCAAGTTTTAGTTTCTCTTTGACTATTTTGAGTATCCTAGAAACAATGAGGGTTGCAAAATACACACACACAAACACTTTTATTTTTCACCACAAGCTCCTAAGTTTGAATTTTGAGGTCAAATACTTCACCTAATCCTCTTGGGTGTCAAGAAATATATCTATTCCTTGGTCTTGTGAGATCAAGAAGACGAGATTCATATTTTTGTGATCATACATTGTCCATTATGAGTGTGAAACATAATATTTTTCATATTAGGAGACTTCCTTTAATGATTTGTTGTCCTGAAGATGGATCCTGATATTGGATTCAAAACATCGACAAAAATGATTCCTACTATGGCTAATCCAGAAGAATTCATGAACCAAATATTTTCATGCTTATTGAAGTTGGAAGGTGTCTTTTGAAGCTCCCATGTCTTAGATTTAATCTTCTTGATATGATTATCCATTATATTGCTCTACTCGCCAAACAATCCAATGAAATATCTTTCTGTGGGATGACTAAATGGTTTTCATTGGTTTTCTCTTAATATGTTCTTATTTGGGTTTTCTCATGAAGTTCATTGGTCTGGTTGCGTTCATCTCTATCTCATTGGGGGTTTTGCATCATGATGTTTTTGTTTCTTTTGGAATTGGAATTTTCAATTGTTGAATGAGCAGATACAACTAAGCCAAGTCATGAAACTATCAACAGAACTCTTCAAGGCATTGGTATACAATTTTTTGGGAAGGCCCATCTAGAATAATCTTTCAAAGCTTAGCCAAGCACACAAAGCACGAATCATACAGTAGACTGTAAACTCTCTTGCAGAAGTGTCACTTGTTGGTTTGCAATCCCATACTCAAGGGAGTTCTGAGAAGAAAAGTGTTACACATAGCCTTTCTCTTTCATTTCCATTTACATGTATGATGTAGATACTTACCCCAATTTCAAATACTGAACCTGTTCGAACCCTACCATACATTATTGACAACCTGATTTCAAAGAGACAACGATTGAAGAAATGCCAACAACAACTGTTTGATGAACATTTTTACCCAAAAATAAATATTATGATTCAAGAAGAATGAGCACTAACCTCTAAGACATTGATCAATAAGAGATGGTTCCCAAAATACATTACTCTGAGGTAGAACCAATGGTCATCACAACCAGAGAAATTTGCTACCCAAAAAGGAAACTTTTGTTCAATAGACAAATGTTCAAGGTAGTGGAATTCACCTCTCTACTCGGACCATGGCAACATAAAACTGGTAAGATTTAGGATTTGATTTAATGCATCCCAATAGGTATGGTTCCTTGCTTATTCAAAGCATTATCTTTTTAGTTTAGTGTCCAATACCAGCCCCGATACAAACTTTAGTTTTTGTTTATGTTGTGATATCTCTGGGAACAAGTTTTTCAAGGAGGAAATTATCTTAGTCAAAATTGCTTTTACTCATATTTTCCAACTAGTTAAACATTTCTAATTGAAAATGGTTAATAAAGGAGTTCACATCATTTTTCAATAGTTTTAATTGGTGATATTTTTTTTTTTCGCCCGTGCACAAATCTCTCTTGTTGAAGATTTTGCTCACAGGAAGAGAAGGACATGACTCGAGGAAAACGACCGGCTTCCAAAAATTTCGACATGACCATGGGACAAGTCACCTGGGGACTTTATTCATGAACATGTGTTTGGAATTCTGCTTTCTTTTATTTTTTTCACATGATTTTCTTAAGCCCTTTTCAATTATGAGAATTTTTTAGGATGAAATCAACCGCATGTCCTGAATGGTTTGTACATGTAGGTAGAAGTTCCTAGTTGGTATCGTACTCCTAATTTGAAACTATGGTGGGATGAGCATGTTACGTTGTAGAATGAGTTTTAGAACTTGGACAGATTTAGAGTGTGTGCATAGATTTTGAAACCTTGAGATATCACAATGCCAAAGAAAAACATCTGATGGGTAACAAACATAAGCTCTTTCAATCTTTACTTCTCAAAGCATGAGGCTGTAGAGATGAGCTGATTGTATTTAGAAAATCAAAATATGTGAGATGCAGTTCTTAGCCAGTGCTAGCATCGAATCCCATCTAAATACAATTATATGCCCATAGTATTTCACAAGGTTGGGTATTTTCAAGAGGTTGCAAAACTACTTGCTGTGTTACGATGCACGAACATTCTTAAATCTGTTGGAAACACTTAAATCATGATTTCTTTTTTAGTACACATTCCATTGCCAACTTCGTAGCTTTAGTCATCATTTTCATTTTTCAGTTGTAGCAGGTTTTGGGTTGATTTCATCTTGTAATTCTGAATACGACTTCTCTCTTTCATTCCTCGTCATCATTTCCCTTGGAGACTATTCATTCTCTAACTTCTGTTTGTATTAAATTTCTTGATTATATTTGATGGCATACAAATATATCACCTTCGTTTGTCTCATACATGCAACACCTTTTCACTAAGAACATGATTGAATCAACTTGTATCTCTTTTCTAGCTCATGAGATGGACTGGAAGGTCTATGTCAAGTATGAGCTAGGAATATTATGAAATATTGTGACAACAATCAGATAATGACTTAACATATTAGTTAATCAATGGTTATTATTGCATGTTGGATGGTGATAAAATCCTATCCAATGGGGGAGCCATCCACACACTAAGCAACTTCTCTTGTGAAAGGTGAAGTGTTAAAGTCTAAAGGATGAAAATCAAAAGGGACAACCTTATTTATCAAGGTGCAACAAATATACAAAGTAAATCTCAATAGTTGGCAATCATCCATGTTGGAATACTGAAGGGGGGGGGGGTGAATCAGTATGGGCACTTTTTACCACTTTCAATCACAATATATAAAATTCAACTTTATCAACAATATTCAATAGTTTATCACTTATGCATTCAATATATTATTGCATCATAAACAATATCATTCCTCCATGCATAATAAACAACTATAGATACACGATACACCATAATTTACATGGAAACCCAAATGGGAGAAAATCACATCATGCTTTCTTATATATATCAAGAATAGATTCATAGGAAGCACCAACTTCCCAATTCTACAACACCAATTGGAAGGAGGCTCCAAACCCTATTTACAGACTCCAAACTAAAGGAAGCTACAACTCCCTGAATTCTCCAACTGCAACTGGAAGGAGGCTCCAACCCCCTACTTTACAAGTTCCAACTCCATGTGTTCTCTAGCTCCAACCAGAAGGAGGTTATGACCCCCTGATTTATAGGCTCCAACCTAAGGGAAGCTCCAACTCCATGTGTTCTCCAGAATCAATCAAAAGGATGCTACAACCCCCTTTCCTTGCCCTATCCCGTCACCCTGAAATATAAGTGTAGACTCAACCGATCACTACCAGTAATACTGTTATTGCCACTGTCTCATCAACCTGTAATCAACCTGTCATCCAACCTGTCACTGTCACTGTCACATCAACATGTAACTGTCACTGTCACATCAACTTGAAACTTTCACTATCACATCAACCTGAAACTAATGATCAACCAATCATCCAACCTGTCATTGTCCTTGTCACCATCATCGTCACTGTCACTGTCACTGATATACCATCATCGACCAAGTATAACAAGATCCACTCAAATGGATACCAAAACCATCACCATACCATGTACATCAACCATGTACTAGAGCCTATACCATATCATGTACCAATATCACCAAGAAGTGACTCTAGCAATGTACCATATCCTCATCAACTTATGAACCATAACATCACAAGGTGTGTCTCAATATGTAGAAACCAACCATATGCCTCAATCATATACCAAAACCATGTACCATGTACCAAAGCATTAACTATTTACCAAACCTGTACCATATCATCAATGATGTGCCTAAACCGTGCACTAAAGATTGTGCCTCATACATATGCCACCATATACCAAGTGTATAGCTCATCCATGTACTAACATCACCAAGCGTGCCTTAAGCATGTACCGACACATCCAATGCATGTACCTCAAACATGTGCCATAACCTCATCAAGAAGTGCCTAAATCATGTGATAACATCACCATGTAATATACCAAACTAGATACCAATACAACCGAGATATGCTCTAATCAGTGTACCTCAAGCATATGCCCAAATCTCCAACCATGCCTCAAGCATGTATCAAGACACAACCCTCAAAATACATGTAAAACATACCTTTAGTCTTGTAGTCACCCTGTTATATCAAATCTCAGACATACATACCTTTCTAGGAATCAACAACCCGATACTAGCATCATTCCTCAGATCCGACTTAGCCTCGTCAGACGGAGACTATCCTCATTCGGGGCCTCGCTTGACGGGCACTAACTGACACACGGGGTTGCCTCGCGGGATACCAGTAGTGTGAACCACGGGGGTTATCCAAACTAGGGTTTCTCAAAAACCCTCACTCTCCTCTGCAATCATGAAACTTTCACCTTCGCTACCTGAGACTCGTCATAATAGATTCACCAATAGATAACTTGTTCAGTTAGAATATATTCAATAAACTTGTGTATTAATGTTCCTATGAGAGGCTTCTTGAAGTGTATTTGTACCTTTTCTAAGTAACTTCTCTCCTTAACTTTAGGACTTTTTGTTACAACCACTTTACCCTTTAGTTAATGACTTGTAACTGTTTAAGGGCTTCTTAACCATTCTTTGAGGCTTCCAACTTCATGAGCTCGTAACTCCTCAATTGTGAGGAACTATGTGACGTACCACCTACCGTTGGAAATGACATGACGAGAATTATCCATTTGTGAGTGTGTTACATGTATTTACAATGTCCTTTATGTCCTTATTCCTCAAACAACTTCGAGCTTTATGACCACACCATTGGGGCTTCTTGTAGACTTCTTCAAATGCACCCATCACATATGTTGACATCAATGACAACCACTTCTATTAACATCGATGAAAACCAACTATCCAACAATATCAATGAAAACCAACTATCCAACAATCCCCTATCAAGATAAATTAAGGCCACCACTTTCCCCATTCAGCAGATGCTAAACATGCACTAAATAAATCGAGAAGGAATGGGAAAGAAAACTTGATCAAACAAGGGGACATGGAGATATCTTTGCAAGGGCTATGGATGCTCACTGACAGCGAAGCAAGGTCTATGACACTGTGGTGACTCCATCGCGGCTATGGACGCTCACAAGAAGTGGATCAACACTTGAGGGATAACATATATGCACCTAGTGAAAATATTTTAATATCCCAAACCTATATTAGCCCCATGATGGATATACCAACCCGAATCATCGACGAAGTTTAAGGAAATAAATCTCACCATCATTCATCCTCTTATTACAACAAACGAGTGCTACTAGCCGACATGCAAGCATCACTAGTGAAGCCATCACAATGGACTCTTTCAGGTAACTATTGCACATTTATTATGAAATTTCTAATCTTAAAAGTAATGATATGGCCCTCTACGTTTTTGCTTATAAGTTAGAGAAGACTAGCAGATATTTTGAGTTTTCCTAGTGTGTTGCCAATTCTTTTTCTCGCTCAACACCCTTCCTAATTTCTTCTACTCACTATTACTCTAAGAGAATAAATTGTCCCCCCCTATGAAACTTTTGCTATTGGAAAACCTCTTAATCTATCTCACACAAATGTTAAAGCCCAAGACTCTCTTCTTACTCTCCATACTTGACCATTTTTAGCATTTTTTAAGATCACTCTAGCTTGCTGATAGAAATCATATCGGCGAGCATCTTCTTTCCCTGGCCGATATAGGCTGTATCAGTGAGCATATTCTTTTCCTCGTTGATGCCGACTGTATCAACGAACATATTATTTCCCTTGTCAATACAACTTGTATCAGTAAATGTATTTGTTCCTTCGTCGATATGGCCCACATCAACAACTTTTATTTTTCTTCATCGATATGCAAGGGCGACCGACACTTATGAATATTCTTGTATTTTGTTATGTATTGACGGTTGATCATTTTGCAACTGTTGATACACCAATACAAATCAGTCTTTATTTGCCAATATACCAACATCGATATTCCCATTAGCGCTGACATGCCAATGGTAAAAACCTCTCCCTAGACCAATACATAATCCAAGTGAATACTTAGAATTTGTTTGCAAGGTTCCTCTGTATCGGAACTCGATCGAATATCAAGTGCCAATACATTAGAAACCATCTTCTCATGAATGTTGATACAACCGGTGCCAAACTTCCCATGACCATCGATATGCCGACACTTTATCCTCTTCCAAGCAGTGATACGTATCGACGTAGATTCTTTTTTTCTCACTAATACATAGTGTATCAATGAGATTCCCTTGTCTCTGTCGATACATGGTGTACTGACAAGTTTAATTTATCTTTGTCGATACATGGTGTATCTGCAAGTTTCCTGTATCCACACCGATACATGGTGTATCGACGATGATCTTCCTTTTCTCTCCGACATAGATTGTGTCAGCAAGACACTCACATCTCGAGGCCTCTCCTACTTTTTCCTCCAACTCAGATCCTTTTCGCTGCACCCATTAAGTAGGCTCTTTTGATTTCTTGTTGATTTTAATCTACGTCATGTTGCAGTCATGATTGAGTTTGTGTGTGTTGTCAGAAACTTTTATTACGCAAACCATACCAACATTTATATTTTGTGCCTTTTGATTCCATGACTAACCTTGATCAAAGAAATTTTGTTTATTGTTAGGTGGGTTAATTGCAACATCTACAGGGCATAGGTTGGCTCTGAATTACATCTCAGAAAAGAATTGGTACTCTTGTCACATACTTAGTGACAAGTGCTCCAAACGTCAGTTGGATGTTTTTCGTGGGAAAATATTTCTCAACCACTGACATATGAATTTAGTTCCAATGGATGGATTAAGAGCCTATTTAACATAGATTTCATAGGAATTGAAAAAACTGAATTAGTGAAAAGTAGTAGAGAGAATGGGGTCTAAACTTTCACAAAAAGTGTCTTTGTTCACAATTTTGGGTACTGGTTAAAGTGGAGTTTTCACTCCCGAAATAGGCTATGTGTATGTTTTACGGGATTACAATTCTAACACCACTGGCATAATAAAAAACCGAGGTTCATAAGTGTCAGAACGATCACCAATGATTTCCCGTCAAGCAAGCGTCGTTAACCGTGACCTTCATTAAACATGAATATACTCAAATGATTGAATGAAGATGTAATGTATCTCACTAGAATCATCTCCCTGTTCTCTCAACATTACAAAAAAAACACCTCAATCAGACATCATATGAGAAGGTTATGGACTTTTGAACTCAAGCTCTTATTGTTTATTGCCGTTAAAAAAGACACGTAGAAATTTTTCGATTTGTCTTCCTTCACCGGATGCAATCTTGTTTCTTTTGTCGATTCAAAAATCTTTTTTCTTTTGCTGATACATTGGAGGTGATATTTTTTTTTTGTCGATCTAGTGGAGGTGATCTTGTTTCTAGTGCCGATACACCCGCGCGCCTCATAAAACTGCCTTTCGTATTTTGAACATAACATTTGACTCCGAAACCCGTTTCATGCCCTCCTTATACCATTGGAAAGGTCTCTTCGAGATATACAACTTCATAGTTATAGGTTTCATGATATTCCTCATTGGTTAGCCTATATTTTCAAGTTTTCACACTAGAGATCAATCCTTAGGGAATTCATCATCTCTTTAAACCGTCGATACGCCCAGTGTCGGTGGAAGAAATCTCTTTCTTATCGACACAATGAAGGAGATCACCCATTTCCTGTCGATATGCCTAGTATTAGTGGAATCATCGCATCTTTGCCAATGCAGGAAAGGGGTCCTGTTAGGGTCCTATAAAGTTTTATAGGGTCACTTGATTATAGCTGAGGATTTTTATATTTAAGATGTTGTAAATAATAATTTATCCTACAAATTATTTCCAAGAAGGCTCCTGGCTTTCCTGGTTTCCTCAGATGACTTTGCCCCTCCATCCATTTTTGCACAATCCTTCATTCATTGTTGCGCCACTCACTCCCCTGTCCATTCATCTTATTGACCACATCTCACCGACTACTCATTCGTGCACACAATTAATGTTAGACAAGCTTAGGGTAAATGAAAAACAATAAATTGATAATTATTAGTAAACATTGTTTAGGATTAATAATTAGTAAATTAGATTAGGATAATAAGTAATAATTTTAATGATAAATTAAAATAATTAAGAAATAATTAATTAATTTTGAATAATGTTAATAATAAATTTAAAAAATTAGAAACATAGTTAATAAACTAAAAAAATTAAATAAACAAACGAATAAAACAATTAAAAAACAATTGAAAACAATAAAGATTAAAATATTAAAAATAAAACAAGAAACAAACCATAAAACAATTAAAAACAACAAAAAAAAAAATACGTATAAACAAAACAAAACCATAAAAAATAAAACAAATATATATAAAAAAATTAGAACAAATAAAAATTAAAACGTAGAACAAATAATAAAAAACTTAAAACAAATAAAAAATAAAATAAAACAACAAATAAAGTAATATCCTAAGTCTAAAAACCCTCCGTACTTCATATTTCGGACCCCCCCTTACGTGATTTAACCAAGGGTCCGAAAAGTGGTTTTCATCTTTTCCACTTGTCAGCGCCCTACAATTTCGGACCCCTCTCTAAACCACTTACCACTCTACTCCCTGAAATTCACATTTCCCTCTTCGAAAACCACTTTCCCCCAATTCAAAAACCGTTTTTTGCCTATTTCGACCAGTCATTTTCTGAGGCGATTTTTGGGCAAACTAGGAGGGATTTTGAGAAACCGAAAGAGGTTTTTTCTCAACATGGGCCAAATAACAATAACCTCTCCCTAATTTTTCATAGATACTACATATTGGGAGAATCAAAAGCATCTTTGAGCCCTATTTGTTTGGATTTAGGATTTTCTTGTTTGAACCATCTATTTCAAATCCAGATCCCGGACAGCTGGATATGAATTTCAAAAATCCGAGAGAGGTTTTTGCTTAGAATAAGTTGATCTACAAAAACATTCTCCATATTTTACACAACTATCTTAGAGTGGGAGAATAAAAGACTTCCTTGGACCTTATTTTTCAGAATTTCGGAAGGCGAATAATTCAAAAGGGACAGATGACAAAGATGAGAGGACAGTAAACAAATTTCGTGGAGGTAGTTTGAACCTCATTCCAAATGTCGATGGCATGAAGACACTTAGTAGCTGATGATCATCATTCAATCATCAACAACCTCCATCAAATCAACAACCAAAAACCTGTGCAGATCTGAAAATGCCTTTATTTTTGTAATTAGAGATATAGTTAGTTATGACAGGATAATTTGTAATAAGTTTATAAATACTTCTCTCTTGGAAGTATTATGGTGTGGGGATTTGCTGCCAAAGATGGATATTTGGACTGTATCATTTTCCTGAACATTTTTATGAATTAATACAGAGCCCAATACTCTCATCAAGCAAAGATTCATCACGATGATTTCTAATCATGCTTTTCTCTGTAATCCACATTTCCATTAACGTTTGTTTCTTCCAGTATTTGACTGAGAGTATATGTTTGGAATTCATCTTTGATGCTCCATTCATGCAGTAAATACTTTTTATGTTTAAAGGATTGCTGGTATAGAATTCATTTGTATTCAGTGCTCTGTCCAGGGTAATCTATATCTTCTTTGTTTTCCTTCTAAAGTTACATTGAGAATTCTTAATTGCTCTCAATGTGATGGACTATCTTGTTCTCTTTTTTGATGTCATCTAAACATTATTTGTTGAAAAACAATGCCCACTTTGATTTTGTTTTCAGAGAATACCCATCTATTATTGACTCAATATCATTAATCTTCAGAATTTGACTCCAATGCCCAATGGTATTTTCTCTCATGCCTGTCCTACCAGCCTTTTTAAAACCAAACAAAGCCCATCATATACCAGAATCTGACCTCTGTGAGCTAATTGCCAAATCTTTTGAGTATTTTTCAGTCGTGAGAGAGCCCTCTCTGGTTGTATAGGTCATAATACAATCCAAAGCTGGTTGAAATAGTTACCTCTGTCAAATTCTTCCCCAACCTCATAAATTACAGAGTCCTAACAGGTCCAATACTCAATTTTTTTTTTAAATAATTAATTTCATTGCCTTCCTTGGATGTCGAAACTCAACCTTTCTTTTGGTGCCAATATACCAAAGATCAATCCTTATTTTGGAGATGACATATCAACGCTGATACTTCTTCCAGCGTTGATACACCAGTGGAAAAATAACTTCCAACCTCCGACACAGTGACGGGTCTTGTAAAATTGCATTTTGTATTTTGGCCATAACTTTTGATTTCGATACCTAGTTTGCATGTTCATTATACCATTGAAAAGGTCTCACCGAGCTCAACAACCTACTAGTTATAAGTTTTAGGTGATTACTCATTGTTCATCATATATTTTTGACTTTGGATGTTGGCATATTGTCATTAGCCTAAAAATCCAATAACATAGCAATGGGGAATGTCCATGAAGAAACCATCAAAGGCACCAACTATCAAACTCGAGGAAGTAGGTTCAAACTTCTCACTCAATTTCTAATTTCCATGGTTAAAATATATTTATATTTATATTTTGAAATGTTGTGTATGGGAAACTCATGTATTTGGTGTTGAATGACACCCAAATACTAGCTGGACGAAGAACATATGTCATGGGAGATGAATGTTAAGCAAAGAGACAAAAGGGAATAGATTAAATACCAAGTAATAGAAGTCGCACAAAAGGGGAAGAGGAGATAAAGGAAAAGGGAAACATACTACAAAAAATCGAATCTGTATATCTCATATTTTCTTAAGAAGAAACCGAATGTGGAAGGTGAAGAGTTTGTAACTATTTCTTGGGAATCCAAGAAGTCTCAAGGAACGATCATCAAACTCGACCATAATAACCCATGATGACCCACGAGAACAAAAAGGATAAATTCAAAATACTAATGTATATCATGTATGCTATATTAAACTATAAACATTTCTATTGTCATTATTCCCTCATCATTCTGAAGAGGATAAAGATAAAAGTTTGTAAACAAAAGGTCATGGGGAGAAGGCAAAAGGTCAAGAGTCACACTAAATTTCAATAAATAGTGGGATTGTATCCAAATGAAGGGATTTTGGCTCTGGGAGATTTCATGTACTTTTACTGAAACTTTTAATGAGGAGAAGCCTTTTTGGCTAAGCCATTTTCTGGAGAAATCTTATGCTTGTGTTGCACATGTCTGGACTATTTTGTTGCATTTTTTTGAACACTTGGGTTGCGTAAGAATGTAATTCGTATTGTAGATTACTCTCATGTATGTTTGTTGCATTCTTATTTCGGTTCTTTAGGAAATATTTTTCTAAATTTATGGGTGACTGTAAATGATTGTTTAAATGCTAGATTATTTACTGTTTGTATTTATTTATATGTATTCTTGTCTTTGATTCGTGCGAACTATTTCCTAGGCCATTGACATGAGCACGTCTGGTTCTATGTTTGCTTTCTGGTTACTTCTTTTGTCCAAAAACATGCATTTTAGATTAGTTGCATCTCATTCTTTAGATTAGAAACCTTTATTGGTGGACCAAGCCACAACCGGTAAACCCCAAATAAGAAATGGCCACCGGTCCATAATCCATATGGGTTCCCTATTCCAAACAGTGAGATGTCTAATAGGGACTTCTTATCGGGGGTAACCCCTACTGTCGATAAAGGGGCATTTTTCTTACGTCAACAAAACATCAGTTGATTGTTTTCATAGTATTATATTTCTGAAACCTTGACAGGTAACCTCAGTCCTAATGGATGGTGTTAGCACTAGAATTCACCTTCATATTGCAGGAAAGGGAAGCCCAGTACCCATCAGAGTTAGGTGGATGTTGGTTTTATATGGATGGAGGTCAATGGACAAAACTCATAATCTGAATGATGTTCAACACAGAACTGGACAAGAAATGTACAAGGAAGTGAGGGCCACATTAACTTCAGTCAGGAAATTTGAGTTAAAGTGAGAGAAGAGGGAAGACTTAGTGAGAGAGGTGAACGAGATTGCTATGGGCATCCGGCCTTCCAGAAGCTCAGAGATGAAAAAATCGAACTCGAGAACAATCTGGAGCTCAGGTTTCAGACACCGAAATAAGTTGCAAGCAACACAGTCACAACAACAGAATGATCAAACCTCCATCATCCTGCAACTATGACAGCTCGACTGGATCCTCCATGCCTGAACCATCCAGTGTAAGAGGGAAAACATAACACATGGAAATGAATAAAATTGATCATGATACCTCCATGATCAAACCTACATCATAACAATATAACGATCCTCGACTGGATCATCCATACCCGAGTGTTTCAAACAACTTTTACAGACAAAATGAAAAGAAACAGGAAATTGACTTCTATTAACATGAAAGGCTCAAATCGATTACATAAACAAAGAACATCTCTGGCATCACAAGCATTAAAAAATTGGGAGCTCTGATCAACCAAGGGCCTCTTCGCAAAATGTCTCAAAACTACATATATATACTCAAAATATTTTTCCATTACAACAGAGGCGTGCTCGAGCTTCTCGTCCATACGTTGTTTCTTCTCGGTCAGACTGTGCATGCAGTCTTCTCTACGCACGTAACCTCAGATTGTATGGGCTGACAAATTGCCTCACGGTCAGACTGTTCCGACTTTCCATTCATGGGGGGAGACAATGTTTCAACCACCTCCCCCGCCTTCATAATTGCTTCATCGGGATCAGGACGAGTGAGAGTCAACTCTGCACCTGGAGAATTTGGATAAAATGCATATGGTGGGTTTTAAACCCCTTTTCTCGCATTTTCTCAACCCAGGGGCCAAATCCTTAGGGAAAACACCTCCTTTACAAAGATATGTGATAACATTAGGTTCCATGGGGGATAGAGTCCTGCTTGTGAGGCTCTAAGATCTTCAGTAGTTCCAGTCGCCTTCTGCATTGGGCTATGGAGTCAAGCTAAAAAATGTTCTGCTGAGGACTATAGGCTAAAAAACACACTATTCTAAATGAAATCAAATAGATGGGCTCCGAAGGAGCTTATTTATGTACATTCCTATACTAATTGATTTTTTACATAGTGCTAGGTGAAAGCAAACTTCCACCATAGCCATTCAAGTAACTTCCTAACTGGAAGCTCCTTCACTCTGTTCGTGATTAGTAACAGATGATGCAACCGTGACAACAAAGCGGTTACATCCTTCAAATTTCCTCCTAATGCTGAGGTTAGGATAAAGCTGAGCGGCTTCAAAACATGAAGGAAATACAACTCCATGTATTACTTCACAGGCTCATAGGCCAAATGACAAACTCCAAAAAATTTATAACAGGCAACCTGCTCTGTCACACAGTTGCTGACACATGGCTAAATATCTCTAGTAGGCAGAGGTGGATGAGAAACTAATGCAGGCTGACTGACCTCATACGATGGCTGCTCACTTACAGGCTCTAGATAGGAGATAAATTTCTCCTCCTACTGCTCCTTTTCTTCTTCATGGCTCTCCCAAGGGTCAGATTCACAATCATCATAAACAAGACCCATGGGAAAGCTTTGCTCTTCGATTTGCTGCTCAACGTCTTCTACAGGCCCGGGATGGATAATTTCCTCATAATATTTTTCTTCAATGAACAAAGGATGGGGCTCTGTAGTATGTTCTTGGAAATCCTGCATATCTAGCTTAGAATTTTATTCATAGCTGTCATATACAGGCTAGTTGCTCCCCGGGTCAGCAAATTGTGATGCAGGGCTCTGCTGCTCCTCATCCGAATAATCATCAAAGCTTGAAACAACAGACACATAAGGAGCATAATGCAAGGCCTCTATAGCTATGCAATATTCATCATCGTCCTTAGTAGAGATGCCAAGAACATCTGCTTCAAGGACTGGAAAATCCTCTCCGCTTTCCTCAAATTTGAACCTTTCTATCTCAACAGAGAGTGATTTTACCAGCTCCATAAAACTACTCAAAGCATCTTCTTCCTCCTCACGGTCCTCATTAGACACAACCATATCTTGATCATGGTATTCATATTCCTCACAACAATTATGACAAATAAACTCAGAGGAATAAAACTTTTGACAGTGCCTATTCAAAACTGCATGAAATTCTCTCAGGGAGGAAATGCTCGCAGGGGGTAAAGAATGATACCACTCACGAGGATCTCCTGCTAATGAGATCATGATTTTTTTTAATAATACATCCTCATGATGTATCTCCCATTGATGCACGAGTTCATGAAACTTACGAAGATGCTGAGCAAGATTGTCCTCTTTACGCTCTCTAAATATGGGCAAATAATCACCCCATTCATCCACAATAGGGAAAACATTAGGAAAACCAGGAACAACAAAAAAATTAAAAGGAGCAAACCTTCAAGCCAATATTTTTTCCATTTCAGACTAGTGGAGCTTCCAATAGATTCTTTAACCATGGAGTCGCCAGGTGAAAGATATGCAAAACGAGTGTGTCTGGTCTTTGTTCACCATCAAAGAACATATCTGATCGTTGTGTTCTCCTAGGGGATATAATTGTAGCCAGAGGCAACCACACTGAAACCGTGGAGTCGAGATAGTGGAGTCGCAAGGTGCAAATGCAATCTTCAATGGTTCTGGTATCTGATGCACCTTCAAAATCAGAAGCTCGTTGTCGTTCTTCCCAGGGAAATTCCTTCAATTCGTTCCTCGACAACGACACTATTAATGTTAGAACTATAAGTCACCTTCAGATTGCAAGAAAGGCAAGCCCAATACCCATCAGAGTTAGGTGGATGTTGGTTTTATATGGATGGAGGTCAATGGACAAAACTCAGAATCTGAATGATGTTCAACACTGAACTTGACAAGAAATGTACAGGGAAGTGAGGCCACATTAACTTTAGTCAGAAAATTTGAGTTAAAGCGAGAGTAGAGGGAAGACTTAGTGAGAGAGTGAACTAGATTACTATGGGCATCTGACCTTCCAGCAGCTCGAATATGAAAAACTCGAACTCGAGAGAAATCTGGAGCTCAGGTTTTAGATGCCAAAATGTGTTTCAAGAAACACAGTCACAACAACAAAATGATCAAACCTCCATCATCCTACAACTGTGACAACTCGACTGGATCTTCCATGCCCGAGCCATCGAGTGTGAAAGGGAAAAGATAACACATGGAAATGAATAAAACTGATCACGATACCGCCATGATCAAACCTACATCATAACAGTATAACGATCCTCAACTGGATCATCCATACATGAGTGTTTCAAACAACTTTTACAGACAAAATGAAAAGAAACAAGAAACTGACTTCTATTAACATGAAAGTCTCAAATCGATTACATAACCAGAGAACAACTCAGGCATCACAAGCATTACAAAATTGGGAGCTCTGTTCAACCAAGGGCCTCTTTTCAAAATGACTCAAAAGTACATATATATACTCAAAATATTTCTCCACTACAATAGAGGTGTGCTCGAGCTTCTCGTCCATACGCTGTGTCTTCTTGGTTAGACTGTTCATGCAGTCTTCTCTGCGCATGCACGCTTAGACTATCTGGGTTAACAAACTACCTCATGGTCAGACTGTTCTGAATTTCCATTCATGGGGGGAGACGATGTTTCAACCACCTCCCCCACCTTCATAACTGCTTCATCAGGATCGGGACGGGCGAGAGTCAACTCTGCACCTGGAGAATTTGGATAAAATGCATATGGTGGGTTTTTAAACCCCTTTTCTCACATTTTCTCTGCCCAAGGGCCAAATCCTTAGGGAAAACACCCCCTTTACAAAGATATGTGCTAACATTAGGCTCCATGGGGCATAGAGTCCTCCCTGCGAGGCTCTAAGATCTTTAGTAGTTCCAGTCGGCTTCTGCATTGGGCTATAGAGTCGAGCTAAAAAATGTTCTGCTGAGGACTACAGGCTGACAAACACACTATTCTAAATGAAAGCAAATAGATGGGCTCCGAAGGAGCTTATTTATGTACATTCCTATACTAATTGATTTTTTACATATTGCTAGGTGAAAGCAAACTTCCACCATAGCAATTCAAGTAACTTCCTAACTGGAAGCTCCTTCACTCTGTCCGTGATTAGTAACAGATGATGCAACCATGACATCAAAGCGGTTACATCCTTCAACTTTCCTCCTAATGCTGAGGTTAGGATAAAGCTGAGCGGCTTCAAAACATGAAGGAAATATAACTCCATGTATTCCTTCATAGGCTCATAGGCCAAGCAACAAACTCCAGAAAATTTATAACATGCAACCTGCTTTGTCACACAACTGCTCACACATGGCTGAATATCTTTGGTAGGCATAGATGGATGAGAAACTGATGCAGGCTGACTGACCTCAGACGATGGCTGCTCACTTATAGGCTATGGACAGGAGATAAATTTCTCTTCCTACTACTCCTTTTCTTCTTCATGGCTCTCCCAAGGGTCATATTCATAATCATCATAAACAAGACCCGTGGGAAAGCTTTTCTCTTCGATCTACTGCTCAACATCTTCTACAGGCCGGGAGGGATGATTTCCTCATAATATTTTTCTTCAATGAACAAAGGATGGGGCTCTGCAGTATGTTCTTGGAAATCCTATATATCCAGCTCAGAATCTGATTCGTAGCTGTCATATACACGATGGCTGCTCCCAAGGTCAACAAATTGTGATGCAGGGCTCTGTTGCTCCTCATCTGAATAATCATCAAAGCTTGAAACAACATGCACATTAGGAGAAGAATGCAAGGCCTCTATAGCTATGCAATCTTCATCATCGTCCTCAATAGAGCTGCCAAGAACATCTTCTTCAAGTTCAAGAAAATCATCTCTGCTTTCCTCAAATTTGAACCTTTCTATATCGGTAAAGAGTGATTTTACCAGCTCCATCAACCTACTCAAAGCATCTTCTTCCTCCTCATTAGACACAACCATATCTTGATCATGGTCTTCATATTCCTCACAACAATTATGACAAATAAACTCAGAGGAATAAAACTTTTGACAATGCCTATTCAAAACTACATGAAATTGTCTCAGGGAGGAAATGCTCGTAGGGGGTAAGGAATGATACCACTCATGAGCATCTCCTACTAATGAGATCATGAACATTTTTAATAATACATCCTCATGATGTATCTCCCATTGATGCATGAGTTCATGAAACTTATGAAGATGCTGAGCAAGATTTTCCTCTTTACGCTTTCTAAATATGGGAAAATAATCACCCCATTCATCCACAGTAGGGACAACATTAGGAAAACCAGGAACAAAAAAAAAATTAAAAGGAGAGAACCTCCGAGCGAGGATTTTTTCCTTTTCAGACTAGTGGAGTCGCCAATCGATTCTTTAACCATGGAGTCCCCAGGTGAAAGATATGCAGAACGATTGTGTCTGGTCTTTGTTCACCATCAAAGACTAGATCTGATCATTGTGTTCTCCCAGGGGATATAGCTGTAGCCAGAGGCAACCACACTGAAACCGTGGAGTCAAGACAGTGGAGTCACCACAGTGGATTCGCCAGGTGCAAATGCGATATTCAATTGTTCTGATATCTGATGCACCTTCAGAATCAGAAGCTCGTTGTCGTTCTTCCCAAGGAAATGTCTTCAATTCGTTCCCCAACAACGATGCCATAAATGTTTGCACTAGAAGTCGCCTTCATATTGCAGGAAAGGCAAGCCCAATACCCATCAGAGTTAGGTGGATGTTGGTTTTATATGGATGGAGGTCAATGGACAAAACTCAAAACCTGAATGATGTTCAACACTGAACTTGACAAGAAATGTACAGGGAAGTGAGGGCCACATTAACTTCAGTCAGGAAATTTGAGTTAAAGCGAGAGTAGAGGGAAGACTTAGTGAGAGAGGTGAACGAGACTGCTATGGGCATCCGGCCTTCCAGCAGCTCGGAGATGAAAAACTCGAACTCGAGAGCAATCTGAAGCTCTGGTTTTAGACACCGAAATGTGTTGCAAGCAACACAGTCACAACAACAAAATGATCAAACCTCCATCATCCTGCAACTATGACAGCTCGACTGGATCCTCCATGCCCAAGCCATCCGGTGTGAGAGGGAAAAGATAACACATGGAAATGAATAAAACTGATCACGATACCGCCATGATCAAACTTACATCATAATAGTATAACGATCCTCGGCTGGATCATCCATACACGAGTGTTTCAAACAACTTTTACAGACAAAATGAAAAGAAATAGGAAACCGACTTCTATTAACATGAAAGTCTCAAATTGATTACATAACCAGAGAACAACTCTGGCATCACAAGAATTACAAAATTGGAGCTCTGCTCAACCGAGGGCCTCTTCTCAAAATGACTCAAAATTGCATATATATACTCAAAATATTTCGCCACTACAATAGAGGTGTGCTTGAGCTTCTCGTCCATACCCTGTGTCTTCTCGATCAAACTATGCATGTAGTCTTCTATGTGCACGCAAGCTCAGACTGTCTGGGCTGACAAACTGCCTCACAGTCAGACTGTTTTGACTTTCCATTCATGGGGGGAGACGATGTTTCAACCACCTCCCCCGCCTTCATAAATGCTTCATCAGGATCGGGACGGGCGAGAGTCAACTCTGCACCTGGAGAATTTGGATAAAATGCATATGGTGGGTTTTTAAACCCCTTTTTTTGCATTTTCTCCGCCCAGGGGCCAAATCCATAGGGAAAACACCACCTTTACAAAGATATGTGCTAACATATGGATTAAGATAATGTATAACACAAATACCACAGGAACTGACGAAACTAAATTCAGGCAAAGTAATAGCGAGAACGAGGCCTGAGCTTACATTAAAAAATGTCTTTGCTTGCAATTTATGGGCACTGATCAAAGTGTAGTTTTTATTCTCGAAATAGGATAACTTTATGTTTTGTGGGATTACGATTCCAATGCAACCGACAAGATCGAAATATGAGGCCTAGAAGTGCTAGAACGATTGCCAAGGATTGCCCACCAAGCTAGCCTAGTTATCTGTGACATTGTTGAAATGTTTGAATGACATGGTAAGCCCCCTCACTGGAAACCTCTCCTGTGCTCTCAACATCGCAAAAAATGACACTCCAAGCAGACATTGAATGTGTAAGTTATGGACTGTTGAAGTCATGCTTGGTTGCGCCCCCTTGTTAACATCATTATCGTAAGTTAACTCCAGACTAACCCACATGTTTTAGTTTAAAATTGTTTAAAAGGAAAATTGATTTAAGTTTTAGACGTGTCAAAATGAAACAAATTTCATTAATTAATTAAAAGGTTTTTAATAAAAGAAATAATAATAAAAAAAATCAAAAGAGTTCACTATTAAACTAATGGTTGGTTGGAGTTACAAATTCACACAAAGATAAAAGGTTAGTGTGACATGGAAGGGGAGGGGCCATAACACCACATGACCCCTCTCTTATTTGTTTTTTATTCCCTTACAAACTTTCACGTAACAACATTAAAATACACTCATTG